>AWUE01022487.1:0-215754 GCA_001974825.2 Corchorus olitorius | reverse complement strand
GGGGGGGGGAGGGACCCACCAAATCCAAGATGGCTTGAGCCTCTCTCTCTAAGATGGAAAAGTTTGCACGAGCTAGTTCTGCCTGTTCTTTGTCAATCTGCAAAAAGTGGAGATCTAACTCTTCGCCCTCTTGCTCATCGAGCAGCAACTTCTGAAGAACTGTTGTTGGCACATTAGGAGCAAGCATATGTTGACAATACTGGAAATAGCTCAGAAGCAATGCATACTGACTGCAGAAGGATACATGTACAAAGGTCAGATAACAACTGAAAACGTTTAAGAAGCAAAGAAAAGCACCAGATTTGTGATGAGGACCATACCGCCTCCTCAAGGCTTCTGATGATTCATTTCTCAAAATTGCCATGATAAGCTTAAACAGTATTGACTGGCAAGCACCATTTGACAATTGTTTCACCATGATAATATCAAGACACGTAATACTATCTGAACTAAAAGCACCAGGGCATAAGAATCTATCATCTCGTAATTTCGCCATACATGTAAGTGCAACCTAGCAGCATTCCGAGCAAAAGGCAAGTTAACAAAACTACTGCCATCAAAAGGAAAGCTAAGCAGTAAGTTGAAGAATTGATAGTAGTTGGATTACCTGGCTCAGAATAAATGCCATTTTCAATGAGCAATCCGGGGAGGCAGAAGCACTAAGAGAGGCATCAAGAATCCTGAAAATGACAGGAGAAATAAGCAATACAGCAACCCAAGAAGAGGAAGAAAAATCCGACTAATGATAGGGAAGCCTACTGATATAAAATTTCTGATTGATTTTCAAGTGATGAGATTCTTCTTGATGCGGAAATCTGCCAGAGCATGTACACAGATAAAGGGCATGAGAAAATAGAAAATACTTTTAAACAATCAATTTTGGAAAAGCCCGATTAAAATGTGGTTATACCTCAACAATGTGCGACCAACCAGTTAACATATGAAGTTGGGCAGCCTGTTCCTCAAGGTTCTTGTTGTACCTCCACCCCCATCTCAATAACTGCTGAATTGTCTCTCTTACTTCATTCAGCTCAGCTTCACTACCAAAGTTACTCAACTGAGGATAAACAGAGTGGAATTTCTGAAACAACAGTCAGATGAATGTCAGACATACAAGGCAACAGAAACAAAAACTCTTTTTCGGGCAGTCTTTTTTTTTTCTATACAGAACTGACCTGCCAAAACTTATCCCGAAGTGAAGCAAGATCAATTAGACGATCACCACGTTCAGAGTAGTAATAAATGCCACCCTTTCCAGAAGTTGTTGGATTTCCGAGTATGTCCTCAGCCTATGAAAGTAGAAATGAGCAAGTCCAGATGAGAGAGAAGTTAACAGTATGAGAGCTACCATAGTGGCTAAAACCTTACCAGCAAATCATATTTCATATTAGAAATTATTTGAGAAAGCTTCATAGTTGTGTCTGGCGATCTAAATTGGACAACTTCAAGTAACTCTAGCACCTGAAATTGGAGAATGCAAAAAGCAACAGAGTGAGACCGCAGATCTACTTCACTCTTCATAAAGGAAAATGGTGCTTCTGATACACACCAAAAATACATCCCATACAAAAGAAGATTTGAACCATATAGCACGGAAACATTTGTCCAAAAAAATTGTTGCACCAAAAAGAGCAAAGAACCCTGCCAACAATAAAAAGGGAAGGGAAAAAAAGGAACAATGCAACATGCCTTGGCACATTTTTTATAACAAGCATAAAGCAAATCTTAAATTTTAGAAAACTTCACAAGCTTTTTCTCAAAAGTTGCTTTAAACTGTCAATGCAGCCTAAAATAATAAGTAGAAAAGCTGAGCCAGCAACTCAATGGAGAAACCTGTATATCAGAAAATTTGAGAAGAGGGAAGAATACATTGGTAGCAGCGGAAAGGATTTATAAAATATTATATTAAATTGACTAATCAATAACCATGATACTATTGTTTATAAATCAGTATTCAGGTTAGGCAATTTTTTTTATTTTAAATAGAATATATATAAGAAACTAGTAATACCTTAGTCTTACTGATGGTTCTGGTTGCAGTGTGTTCCTTGTTATTTTGAAGAACTAAGGACTGAGAAATAATGTCAGTGCCAGTTTCGACAACATCCTGCCCAAAAAGATGACCAAGGATACTCTGACAAGCCTCTCTATGATGGGGACTACTCAAATAAGCAGCATGTAACTCAACCGCTAAAAGTTTCAACAGCCATGCTCTCTGCAGAAGCCAAGGAGCAAGAAATCAGCATTTGGAAAGTTCCACAAGATAGAACTCTATAACTGAAAAGATATTTTCAAAGAATACAACTTAATTCTAAAACCATTTGGGAAGAACCGTGCACCATGATAACAAATAATCCATGCAACCTAACACCATGCAATTGATTTCAGACTAATTTATGTACATATATCCTTAACTGAGGTATCACGACTTTGAAAATATAATACTCCCTCCGTCCCACTTTATCTGTCCATTTTTGTGACTTTTTCTTGTCCCAAATTATTTGTCCCATTTATAGAATCAAGACCCTTTTAACTACTTTTTACCCTTATTTAGTGTAGCAAGAGAAACATATGTTAAGTAAGTAAGTTGGGGGTAGTCTACCTTTTCTTAATATTGGTGATATGATTAAATTGGACATATATAGTGGGACGGAGGGAGTGCAAAATTGATTAATAATTGATCTGAAAAAGTTCAGGCAATACACTAGGGTCCTTACAGAAAAATAGAGAAAATTATTTGGAAAGGGGAAAAAACACTAATCAAGGGAATAAAAATAAAATGGGTTACTAAAATGCTTATAGTCAATCATGACAAAAACTTCCAACCAATTGCAATCCAGAAAAAGGAAAGCAGCTTCAGATTTCCCTCAGTGGTGTCTCACAACAAAAACAAATTAGGCATGTTCAAAATGGAATATCAAATATAAAACTTGATTAAAATCATGACAGGAAACTTATTAAAATAAAATACCTGATGCAAAGAACTGATGCGGAGTGCCTGGTTGTTATTCCGTTTAGGAAGTGGAGCAACACCAATAGTGTCAAGATGCTGCACATAGAAGTGTTAGAATATTTATTTCTTGAAACAAAACAACAAACAAAATAAAAGAAAGAAACTATAAAGTAATCAAATATTAAAATCATCGATACATGTTATACCTTTACAAAGAAATGATACTTTTTGTTACTCAAAAGATCCATGGTAGGTCCACAAGTTAATGGATCCATACATAACTCATAAAGAAGCTGCATGAGTGAACAATTGAAAATAGTCGAACCCGAATTAAAACTTGGGAAAGCACAAAGAGAAAAGAAATTAGTTTATATATTGAAAACTTCCTTTCTAGGAAATCAACTATGCCAAAAGAGTAGCTCTGACCTGAAAGCCAAATTCATGAAGCAATGCGTTTACATCTGGCCTTGAAAAGCTCTCCAGGATTTCGAGAATAACCTTCAAACAGCTGTATGATAATAATAATAAGTGTACTTTCCAACGATCGAAGCAAACATTGGCACAAATGAACATGAATATATTAAAATAACTTGTCACAAAACCTGTAGTGAAATTTTGGCTGTAATACTGAGCGCTCAATAGAGGTATCAAGATCAAACTTAAGCAGTAAATGTGTAATATTTGGTGCGGGCCGACTAACATTATCAATCAGTAGCTGACAAGTAAAAATATAAAATAAGTTACTAGAAACTTCAAGACACTGCATAAAGCATTTGAAAGTTTGAACTAGTTAATGGCCAAACAGAGACACACACAGAAAGAAACTCAGATTAACCTGCATTATCAGAACCCCTGGATCATCACCACTGTTCTCTATAACCTGACATTCTTGTGATCGACACTCGAGGCAGGCTGCATAGTCCTCAGCTAACGCAATTGCAGCATTGGATTTCAGCAACAGCTGGACTAGGCCAACCATGCGAGAACTTCACCAAAGTAACAATAAAATATAAATTAGTATCCAGAAAATCAAAAAAAAAAGGTAATGAAATGTACTCCAATAGAGGTTACCTTAAAATGCTCATAATTTTGATAGATGATTGCTGAATTTGTGGCAGAAAGTCATATCTGACATACTCCAATAAGGCAACAATTTGATTATGATCTTGAGAGAGTATCACATCCAGAGGCTGCAAGAAGAACAAGCAACATAAGACCATTTCCTTCTTCCCAATCTAATCATGCACACATATTAACATGGAAGCTTTATCAGGAAACATCTGTCGGCATCATAAATCCAAAACATGCAATAATAAATATACCACTTGGGATTCAATGTTACTGTACGAGCCAAGGAACGTAAATTGACAAAGAATTGAATGCAACATAATTAGGAATAGGTGTAAGTTCAAGGGCCAAACTCAAATATATGGAAGATGGGACTATACATTTTAAAATAACTGCCTAATTTTTAAGAAAAAGGACACATTATTTTCATTTACAATTCAATAATCTAAAAAGACAAAAGCAACATTGCTTTCTTGATAACGCTCTTACACCCTTCTCCATGCATGTTTTCTACAGGTTACCACATGTTGAAATGCGCAAGCAAATCTTTTCTACAGGAAAGCGCACGTCAGAGAGAGAGAGAGACAGAAAGACTACAAAAACAACTGAAATTAATGCACTAAAAGTCTGTGAACCAATGAAGGCAAACAATTTTTATAGAGAAATATATAAACAATTTAGAACCACAACATGAAAGTAGAAAGCACTCTTGCATGCAGCAAAGCACTTTATTTGGTTTCCCAAACAAAAAAGTGAATATGAACTATGTCTCATCAACAAATACACAGAACAAAAATCCAGAGTCAGAATATTATGACCAACCAAATTATTATCAGAAAACTTGCTTAGCATTCAAGTTTTTTCTTAAAAAGTCATAAAAGAAATTTCACATCTCAATCTATGGTTTAGCAATTACCAAGATACTTTGAAGTTTATCCTGGACCACAGATAATAATAAACCAATAAAAATGCTGCGTTGTTGAAAGAATTACCTGGTATAACGGACGCCAGAAATCAGCTAAATGTATATCCTTCTCCAAAACAAGGATTATAATTTCCAATGAGAGTTGCACAGCCTTCTCTAAAAGCGGTCCATACAATTGGCTATTTCTTTCAGTAATAACTGAATTCACCCCTGGTAGAAGAATGCTCATAACATTTCGGAAAACAGTTTTACCACTCATGAAATCCTGCCAAGAGAAGCAGTCAACAATATGATAACATGATTGATGATTCAACTCTAAAAGAGCAATAAATAATTTAGCATTAATCAGTTTAATTTGATATCAGTAAAAAGGGGAAAATGTTAGGCCATGCGGCCCAAAAAGCATATATTTCTTTAAGTTCAGTGCAGCTTATATCGTAAAAAACTTGGAACAACAAATCACATTAATGATACTGCCCATAGCATTTGACTTGGTAATTCTACAAAATTTCAAAAGGCACAAAGCTCAGCCTTAAACAAAACTTAATTTTAAAAGAGCCTGAAAAAGGCATAGGATATAAAGTTTTTCACGTCAAGCTCAAAACGGTAGACCACTCACATTTAATGCAGATTGTTTACCAGTATTAATGTTAAAAGAACTTCAGAAGAAATAAAATTACAACAGGTGACTCCTTCAAAGCAATAGTGAATAATTAGAATATAATTGTTCTGAAGCATAATTCCCTACACAGAACGATAATGAGTTGACTACAAAATAAGTTGTATTATGTAACAAGAATGCAAGAAATTCAGGCCAACAAATAAACATATGTACACAAAAAGTTGGTTAATTTAGAAAAAAGCAAAAACCATACAATTGTCCATCATGTATGGTAAAATACAAAAATAAAAAGTGAGCAAGAAAAAACCAAACAACATACTTTTAATAATTCTAACACAGGCAGCTGCATCTGAGGTGAAGCTGATTGTGTTACTGCTGAAAGTTGTGATTGATCAACACTATCAATATCCTCCTCTTGAATATCATACATGGTCAGCATCCTGGAAAGATAATCATAGGCCATGCAATTGTTAATGTTATTGTTATAGTATGGTTATGAGATTTGTCAAAATCTCTTGGGAAATTAAAATAGAAGATAATGCAGCTTGTAAAAGAAAGCGAAAAGGCGCAAGTGTCCAATAAATAAATGTAAATTTGGGAAAATCTAATAAAAACTGGCATCTTACACCATGTCTATAAATACCAAAATCACTACAAGAAATATCCAGACTAAAAGCACAACATATACTCACGTATGAAAATGCTGAAGACAGGCAACAACTAGTTGCCATTTCTCACAAGGATCAGCATAAGCTCTTTGAGGGAATGGCCCAAACACGTGATCATATACGAACCTAAAGATGCCATAGAATCTGCAAGAAAGACACTCCACATTACAATGACCACAGAAGGAAAAATAAAACTGAAATAGCAAAGAAACAATCAGTACCTGCGTCCTCTATCGCTTACATCTTTTTCTTCAGCAATAAGAGCATTTAGCAGATTAAGGAAAGATATAGTTGAAGGGTATTGTTCTCTCCTTGCTTCTATCTCATTTAACTCAAATTGCATATCATAAACCTGCCATCACAAAACTCAACATTAAAACCATATTTCTGGATATGCAAAACAAATTCTTCTAGCATAAACTCTTTTTCCCCGCCATTTTGGATAATGATAAGCAAATGCATTATCCCAAAAAAAGATGGCTAAATTTCTCCATTTAAGATTTAACATCTAATGGTTTCCCTGATATAGTCTATCCATCACCTGAAAGAGTCTTAATAATAGCAAGAAAAAAATTACAAGTACATGCTAAAAGAATTCCTCCAAGTTGATGATATTCCACATTCACCTATCTATTCTCCTCGTGAATTAGCTCCTCACAATCAGTAGTTTCCCTTCTAATATCAATTGTCAGTAGTATGGTAAATTTAAGTCATATCTGCAAGTCTGATGCAATTAATCAATAACCTAACCAATAAAAAGAAGAATGAAACCATATGCAAAAGAGTTACCCATACTTGCGACCTACACATCGACCATTACTAAATTTGATACCAGATAGAAAAATTCACCTGGGCTGCCATTGTTTGGCCACTAATCGCAATATGTGATCCAACAACTACAGGTAGATCATACTGTTCAAGATAAGTCCAAATAGTATCTTTAAGGACTGGAGAGACACGAACAAAAGTAGCAATTGTGTTCCGCAAAGCACCCTGTGAACGTATAAATAAAATTTTACAAATTCTCCAGAAAAAGTTCAGCTACAGCATGAAAGTTTTATCTAGAAGTCATAATGACATCAATCACTTCAGAGTGAGAAATCATTAAAAAAATAAATTGAGAGAAAGGAAAAGATGAGGACTATGAGAGAACAACCAACCTTGAGATATGGTGGCACATTCTCATAACCAAGGAGCTTAAATAATGGTTCAATATCTGGAAACCAGTTCTTTCTGTCAATAGGATTCCCATTTTGCACAACCTGTAGCAGATGCCAGATTAAAAGTGAAGCCAGTTTAACTTACGTATGGAAACAGAGGATATCCAGCCTAGAATAAGTAATTAAAAACATGCATATGCATTTATGATTATAAGCATACTTTAACAGATATGCATAGACAAATGGAGATATATGCTAAAACTAAAATAAACCACAATTCGGTGACTGTAGGCTACAAATCATTGAAAATGGAACATAAAAACCAAAAGTATGGATCCGATTTTATAATCCCAATTCACCAATACTAACACCAAATAAATTTATAGTCCACATAAGCAACTTTTGCTTCTTGATGTTCCCATACTCCTTGTTTCACAGTTTAATGAAGGAAGACAGAAGTTTATAAAAATAAATACATATATACATACTTCTTGTGCGAAGACATAGATCGAATACTTTTAGCAATAGCAAAAGACATACATCCAGTATATTTAGGATAGAACAATGTCTAAAGAAAATCAATGCACCAGCACCACGAATGTGGAATGTATTTGTTATTTACACTTTCTCCATGATCATTGATCAATCAAGAAAATCTTAAAATAGACAAACAAGCGCAGATTTCTAAGACAAGCAATGTGAGAATTTTCCATGACAAATGAAAAGATGGAGAGAGATCATTGGTGATTTAGAAAGCTTGAACCTGGGAGCAACTCTGCTATTGGAAAATTATGCATTGATGAAATCCTATTAAGATTAGATGTTTATTTCTCAATGCTCAAGTGTTTCCAAAGATGTCAGAAAGATGCTTGGGATAAGTGACATAGATGGGGCTAAATTGGGAAAATGAGTGACAGCAACAGGGAAATAGTAGAGGGAGTAATGCCAGCCAAAAATGAAAACTTACCGGAAAAAGGAACCAACAAATAATCATTAATCAACAATGATAGTAAATAAACAGGTTATATTCAATATCTGAGGTCCCAATGATTGCGTTCATCATTATGCTACACCTAAAGTAGCTTACATTTATGGAAAACCACATGAAAGAGAAAAGGGTGCCACATCCTTTGTAAATGAACATTCATGAAAACATAAAAAAAAGAGAAAAAAGGGAATTGATGAATCATAAAGATGCTCAAAAACTAAAAGGGTCAATACCTTCTGAAGAACATTCAAATATGCAACAAGCGCTTTTGCATCCCCCTCCTGGAACTCAGGTAAAATGGCTCCAGCAGTTTGAAGAGCCTGCTTAAACTTCTCATCATAAATTGAAAGGCAATCAAACAATGTACTCCACCCAATTGAGCGGAATGCTTTACCCTGGAGTAACTCATAAACCTTTGAAGCACCTTCTTGACTAGAAGCCTGCAAAGAACATCCGATCAAGAAAATTTATAGTTTAACACACTGTATCAGTTTAAGAAGTAATGCTGTACAAAGAGAATAATACACTTGCATACCAGGGTACCCAGCATGTTTAAGAAAGCCACAAGAGTTTGAAAGTTAGTGTGATCCTCTCCAGCAAAATTTACAAATGTCCACAGGACATCATTGCCAGACAAGAGCTCTGGTTCCTTCTGAAAAATATAGCAAATATCAATGTGCGCCAAAATAACCAACATATGACAAAACATACAAAATGCCAGGGGAAGACAATGGCAAGTGTATGGCAGAATATGTTTCACAATAAACAAGAGACATTAGGCAGCATCCCAGGATATAATGAACATCTCAACTAGCAAGAACAAATTAGAGAAAGAGAGCATATATTATATTATACCCAGCAACAGAATGGCCTGGTCTCATTATAGAAGGTGCACAACAGCAGTAAAAAGGAAACACAAGTATATCATTCATTGGAAGGAAATGCCATCTTTTTGGCAAACAAAAGAAACTCCAGGCTTAATCTGACTAGGACTTTTAAAATAAAATTACCAAAAAAAAAATTCTAAATCCCCTAGCTTTATCAATAAGATCATGATTCTTCAACTTTTGGGTTTTCAAAACATTAAGTAATGCATCACCCATACAATCTTTTGGTTTTTGGAATTTGTTAGTTCATGCATAAATGGATAAAACCAACCTGATAAATTTCGCTCACAAACTCCAACAGAGACACAAACGGTAAAGGGACACCTTCAGCAGTTTGTTTATCCCGCAAGCTGCTATCATGCACAAAATCACCTGCTGTGCGATATGTATTAAGTGTGATCATAGCCTTTTCTTTTGATTCTTTCACCTACAGAGAATATTTAACATTTGAAGAGTCAAGGTTACAATTATGAAGTATAATAAACTTAGCATATCTCCTCAAATACATCATAATTTTCAAAAAGAGATAAAGCTGAATAAGTCAACCCTAGAGGTCGCAAAACAACCCAAACATAAAAACCCACCAGATAAACACTAACCATGAACCCTACCAAACCTGAGTTTCACCAAAAGTAACCAGAACTCAAAACAATTCAAAGCCCTGAGCCTGGAATTATCTGAAATCAAGACCGATTGGACCTAAACCTGTGATAATCTGAATTTAATACTAAAATGCAAAACTTAGTCAACAATTCTACTCTAACCCAAAGCCCCAACCTGAAACGATCCCCAAAGTGGAAGCAACCCAAACTCATTATGATCCAAACCTAAAAATGACCCAATCTGAAGCCGCCTGTTTCCTACCTTTGATAAGGTTTAAGTAAAACTCACAAGCATATGATGAGTTATCATCCATGCTTACAAGTCACCATCAATAAAGGAGTTAAGGTTTATTGTATATTACCTAGAATACATGACACAAGTGAAGAGACAGCCATCTGTTTCTAATGAATATGGCAATTTACATAAACCCGGTTCACAGCAAATCAACATGCCAATCAAGAAAATAAAAGACGGTACAACTAAATAAAAATCCTGACAATAAAGACTCAATTGCATGTAAAAAGATATCGTCACAGCACAACCACCCCACCCTAACGAAGAAGTACAGGAAGGGGAAAAAATATCTTTGATTACAATATAACATAAAACAAAGACTGAAACAGAATCTGGCAAATGTTTAGTTCTTCTTGTACCCTGTACAAATTTTTCAACATGCAAATTGCAAATGAGATAGGGAATTGAAAAACTCAGCTAACCTTGTCTCTGGCAACTGGGTGAGACAGAAAGCATGTGATTAATTTGTGCAAATAAGCATTATACATAAATACCAAATCCTCATCATCATTCTGCAAAAGTCACAAACAACAAGGTCAACCAACTTTAGAATACACAATGCAACAAAATTAAAGAAGTACATCCCAACATCAATTAAAAAAGAAAAATAAACTCAATCAAAATAATGTCCCAAAGAAATGTAGAAACATCTTTTCATAATGACCAATACAACCAAAATTAGAAAGAATCAATATGACAATCCACCTTGTAAAGGGGGGGAGGGGGGAGGGGTGTGGAAGAGAGAGAAGAGAGTCCAAAAAACTAACTACAAGAACCACAAAATAAATAAATACTTCTAGGAGAACTTTATCCACCTGATACGCTGCACTTTGAAGAACTTTATCCAGCAAAAAGTGAAACACATTGTTTGCAAAAACTGATTCCAAGCAAAAATTTAAGTAACCCAATTCATTCGAAGAAGCAGTTGAAACTGCCTCCAAAAGGCCAATCTCATCATATATTAGCATCAAATGTACAACCCAAGCAAGCCTTACTCCACCAACAAAGCCCTCAACGTTTGGATCATTTGCCACAGTCATCACCTAACAAGTTCAAGTGTCAGCAACTGTTTCATTAACTCGAAGATTGTCACTAGAGCATCAAGAAAAGAAAGCAGACCAGGATAAAGAAGAAGAGAGACCATAGCTAATCTTACAATTTCATGGAATTCCTTTCTAAAAGAAGCGTCATGAGAGAGGACAGATGATTTGTCAGATACTGCACTAAGAGCATCTGATATAAAAGCAATGATGAGAGAGAAAAGAAGACTGTACGTAATCTGCACATGGAGATGAAAGAATAAATAAAATGGTAAGTTCCTGGGGGCATAGATGAAAGGGTATACATATATCATCTGTCTGCATGTCTGTGATGCATCCAGAAACATAATAAAAATCTTTTACACAGAAAAGTATAGCAAAAAGGACATGCCTGATGTTTTAAGGTATCATTGCTCTCACTTAGTTCAGCAGCACTATCTTTTAAAGCAGAAAAAACATCCTTAACATCTTCTGGGCCTGCATAAAACAATTTAATGTATGTCTGTAATTAACCATATGGGTCATGCTGCACCATTGTATGCTCTGATCACATCCATATGCTTAGAAAGATCAATAAACAAAAAATCCTATTCAAAATCATCTTTTCTCTTCCACACCTCTCGAGTTGGGTGCTCTACCAAATCCTGTCTTTTATGAGGACACTTACAGATCCCCTCTTTGCATGTCCCAAACACTATTTAACAATAATATCTTTTAGCCGAGGGACTGGAACAACAATGTTGCATTAAAAGCAAAGAATCATAGTAGAATTTGATCAAATTTGCGATGCTGACATGCAAAAATTAAAAATCATGGGAACACAGATGTGCAGTGAAATGAATTTTTTGAGTTATTGACGTATGTCACATTTAAAAATCCACCTTTGAAATGCAGAATTGCTCAGTACTTTCATGCAAAAGAACTACAAGATAGCACCTTATGAAAAGGGAAAGAAAAGTCCATCAAATTCTCTGCTTACTTGTCCGCACAACTAGAACAGAAAGTGCAAGGCAATGTCCAAGTATAAGTCGCTCCCTACTGACCACAGCTCGCCGCTCAACAAGAGAACCTCTAGAATCAAGAAGATAACGTTCAGAAAGAGGCCCACCCAAACCAGCTGGTTCCTCCCGATTAAGCTCCTATAATCAAAAGGGCATCCAATGCATTCAGAAGTACATACAAGAGAGATTAGAGGGAAGCTAACACATAAGGCCAATAAGAAAAGGCAAATTCCCATCCTAAAGCCAATAGCCTATGGTTCAACCGAAGTGGAAAACCAGATAAAACCAGACTGTTGCAATGAAATTCCATCATCCCAATGCATCTTTAGAAGAAATCACTGATGTTCTCAAAAATCCATTATCATACTTCACAAATAATAATATGCAAAAGAAATCGAACATAAAGGATGGGTCAATTCTATCCTGAAAATATAACTCAGATTGATATGTCCAACAATCACGCCACTAATACTAGTTCTCAATAACATTGACTTCAACAAGAGAAGCTATTACATTCAAAACATGGAATCTTTCCTAAGGTAAACCAACCACATGGTAACACTATCTTTTTATCTACACCATTGTTTTAAAAAGAAGTCCACTTAAGAACCATTCCAATATATAAGCACTCAGATGGTCACAGAAATAAGCACCTTTAGATTTGGGGAAGAAAAGAGATTTTTCCATCAAATCCACTTAAAAACAAGTAAATATTTATGCTTATCTCTCTTATGAGCATGCTCTATAGTTTACTGGCTCAAATTGAGTAGGATTTAACAGTAAAAATAAAAGAAAAGAACAAACATATTAAGTTCATATGTTTCTCAAATAAAACATGCATTTTGTGGCACAGAAATTTGCTCAATTGTTCTATCTTATATGAACTACCCAAACAAAGACTATCACCAAATCCAAAAACAAATATCAAAAAGCTGAACCCTTCTTAAAATAACGATGGTTATCAGACATCTTGGCATTTGCAAGACAAGGAGTTCTCAATTCTCCCACTGGTGAATAAAATTTAAAAGCCAAGAAATTTAATAAAGGATTATTACAGAGTGAAAGTAAAAGCTATGCAAATTCTCATACCTTTATTAGAGAAATCAATCGCTGTCTAAGTCCAGAATTGATCAGATCTTCCAGATATTTCTGAATATCAGCCACAAGATCAGATTCAAGTCCCTGATCCAGTACAACAGCCTACAAAAGAGCAAGTAATAATTCTTAGACCCGAAAAATATAAGGCTAAAATTGCAAAAAAGTTATGCAAATTAGCTGAATCTGGAATATGCATTAAAGAGGAAACTACCCTCAAGAGTGTATATAGAGCCATTATTAGATCGCGCCTCTCGGTATACCAAAGTCCAGCTGCAAGGCGTTGAATCTCTAGCGGTCCTCTTCCCATTAAACCCCACTGGAAAACAAAAATTATAAGGAAATATAGATACAAGAACAAATATGTTTGCATAAAAACATGAACCAACAGAAATAGAAAAGATTGACAAGAGCAAAAAGGACAGAGATTTACCTCTTGGTTGGCAGAAAGAAGCAAACGAACACAATCTATTTCATTTAGATGGAGGTCATCACTGAGTTTCAATGCCTATCATGCAGCGAAGCACAAGTACAAAAAAGAAAGAACATAGAAGAACAAGAGTGAGTGAAGCAGGTTAGGGCAACAGGCATACATACCAACGAAGAAGACAAAGACCTTGCTGATTATAAAGACAAATGTTATAATGAACAAAGTTTCAACAATGGCATTGAATTGGGGCAAAAAATTTTCAGTAGCTGCACAACTACTAAAACTGAAAAAAATTGGCCCAAATCAAGTTTGATAAGTAAATTCATAAAAGCAAACAAACCTCTCTAACAAGAGTTTGGTAGTATTTCACCTATTTTTTCAAGACAATTTCTAATAGACTCTTTTTTTAAACACGCAGACAACAACAACAAAACTAAATTCAAAACCTCATTTCTCAAGGTAAAAAATAGTAATTAAAACATTTGCAAAACAAAAAACAAACCAAATGGGAGAACTTTTAAAAAGAAAATCAACTCACAATCTGAGCATCTTGATCATCAAGAGAAATTGGCGGAGAATCTGGAAGTCTAACTTCTCTGGACTGAACCTGCACCCGATCTGAGGGTTTTGGGGACTACAAAAACACCAAATTTTCAAAAGAAAAGAAATTACTAAATTAATGAACAGTAGTAATAACAAAAAGAACTTATGCACAAATTGTTGAAGAAACCTGCCGCAGGGGGGAGGGGGGAGAGAGAGAGAGAGAGAGAGAATACCGGATAGGAGAGAAGAGATTGGAAAGTGGAAACGGAGCTGCGAATGGCATGAAGGAGCTCAACTCGTTGCGCTGGTGATGGAGGAGAAGGGCTGAGGAGGGAGGATTCAATTGTGGCGAGGAGTTGCTTTGGTGATACCATCTTTTGTTGCGAAACCCAACCCTAGGTGAAAGTAGGAGATCTTCAAAGTAAGAAGCATACAGAGAGAAAGAATGGGTAGGGAAAAAACAAAACAAATGAGAAAAGGATGTTGATGAGTAAGAGAATAGGGAGGAGAAACTGGCAGTGAGGTAGGAGGTAAAATGCCTACCCAGATAAGTCTTTTTTCTTTTCCTTTTTTTTTTTATTTCTGGGCCAAATTTTATCCTAACCCTAAACTGTATTATTTCGATTAAATGAAGCTTCTATGAAATTGAAAGAAAATTCTTGAAAACTGATAACCACATTTAAGAATGAATCAGTTGCACAAACTCAACTAAATAAAACAATTAAATTCAAGATATAGGTCTATAGTTCAAACTTCAAATCAAGAGTACAACAAGCGACCATGCAAAAACACCATAATCATTCAAATACAGATTCCAAGTTATTAGATACAAGACAGGCAGCTATATGAACTAAAAAATAAATAAGTAAATAAACAAATCGTCCAACCTAACCAACAAAAGCATTTACCTAAAAGAAAGAGAACTTATAGAGGAAAAGTAAGAAATTAGGTTACCGAAATCCAGGAGCGACAACCGACGGCTATTGAGTGGGCGATGAAGAAAATGACGATTATTAAACGGCAATCATGGCACTTGAAGAAGACACTGACCAAACAATGGAATGGTGGAGAACCAGAGGAGCAAAGATCGAGGGGTGGTGGAGAGGGGAAGGTGTGAAAATGGAGTAAGAATTTTCTGAAATTTTTGCAGCAGAACAGTGGAGACGAGAAAGAGTAGAAACCAAAACCCCGCTCTAAAGCCCTAAAAACTTTTAACGGGTCGAATTTAAAACTTCAGTCGATTTTTGAAAGAAAAGAGCGAGAGAAAAGAAAAATGTTAAAAGGCGTTAAACCGACGCGTCGTTTCGGATTTTCTCTTCATAAAAGGTATTATATTAAATACCGCCACCTTTTGGTTGTAAAAAAAATACCGTCTCTTTTTACTAGTTACTGTTCTAAAAGACTATTTTACCCTTTACTTTATTTTTTCAAAATTCTCTCAAATTATTTCTAACTTTATAACTCAAATCATTTCTAATTTTCTAAATTTTTAACTTCGGATTATCAACAATCACTAATAACGAACAATTTCAAAATTTCGGAAATGGACGATAACAAGCCGTCGACATCTAACGAGGTAAATTTTTTTCAAAAAAAAATCAAAATTTTATGCCGGGACGCGACGGAATCGCGCATGTGATTTCGTCGCGTCTGGCCAATAATTTTTTTTTTTAATTTTTTAAATTACGCTTTTTTATTTTATGATAATTGTAATTATATAATTAAAAATACAAATATAATAATTATTAGTGTTATTATTATTAATATTAGTATTATTTATTGTTAGTATTTAGAGTCGATATTAGTATTTGTTATTATTATTAATATTAGTATTATTTATTGTTAGTAGTTAGAATCGATATTAGTATTAGTATTATTTTCTATTATTATTAGATATGTTTTATTTTATTATTGTTATTATTAGTATTATACATCGGAGGATCACCGATATTTTAGGAGACTGGTTGATGAGGTCAACGAAAGCGACCCTGCAGTTGTGCGCAACATATCTCATCTCATCCACGAAGAACTTCACCCGGATCAAATAAGTTACTATGAACCGGAGGTGAACGCGATAGTTAGAGGTCGACCGAAGGGGAGTAAATCGACGAAATGCGATCCGAGTAAGTGGGAGTACAGTCATTAGGGTCGTGGGCATGGTCGGTCAGTAGTTCGTCAACTGGTCGTGGGCGCAGCTCTTCGTCATCCGTCCATAATGCCGCTACAACTGGTATGAATAAATTTAGTGCTATTAAGATATTTTTTAAAAATTAATATTCAGTCCTAATTAAATTTATCTGTTACAGTTAATAGGCGGGCTGATATTTTGGAGTTCCGCCATGTCGATAAGATTGTCGGAATAATTATGCCGTTCGTTGAAGGATATCTCAATGTGGTTGGAGACGGCAACTATGGATTTCGCGTTGTAGCGGACTATGTATTTGGCACTGAGCAATGTTGGTTGTTGGCAAGAATAAGTATTGCAAACGAACTTGCGGCCAATCGTACATTATACGAGCCCTTCTACACTGTTGGCGGTGGGACCGATAATGGAATCCGACGTATACTATGGGACGGTGCTCACTACGGAACGGATCACTAAATGGCAGTAATCGCCAACTTGTTTCCTATTGCTATATTGTTTAATGCAGCTGTAATTTTTTTCGGGTTCGACAATGGAAGCAAGTCTTTATATGCATGTTGTACTGTGTTGCTGTTGCGTGCACTATCAACTGCAACACGCCCGAAGCAGGAGATCGTGATAGCTCACTGAGGTAATTCGCACTCATACTATATTCGTCTAGATTTAGCTATAGATTTTTCCATACCGCCTATAGTGTCGTTTTGGTCGAGCAACTGTGAGCCTATTGTTGTTGGTTGGGATCGATTCTACACTAGTAGGAGAGCACGGTGGGATAGTCTAAAAGCATCCCTATCATAGCACAAATGTATCATGATTAATTTAATGTTATATGCAAAAAATATACGAATTGTTTATCCTTTTGAATGGAGGATTTTATGTTGATCCTGAAGCAAAGTTGTTTTTTATCATACGTGTCATTCTTTCTACTCTCCCTGCTCCTTTCCACTTCACTTCTCTCCTCTTCATAACCACACCCCCCCTTCCTCTCTCTCTCTCTCTTGTTTCTTTCTCTCCCGTTGCGTTCGTGTTTACTGTATTGGACATATAAAAATGGAGGGAGAAAACGATTTGAAATTTGCGCGGCCGATTTCTTTCTTCTATTGAGTGTCAGTTTAGTTTTCAGACCGATTGATTGATTTGAAATCGTTGGAAGGGCCTCTCTATTTGTTTTCGATGTTAGAAACAGTTTCTCGTACAACATGAAAAAAATGAAAACAATTAATTGTGCAATTTACTTAAGTTTATCAAGGTTATAAACAAATTATAAACGAAACAAATGAAAATACAAATCAATTGGCCAAATGCCAATCCTTCATGATCTGGTCCAACCCTGCAACATGTGTCGTCTTTGCCTCTTCATCAGCTACGTCTCCGACTACATTCCGCCCCCAATTAAACAGGCGATTGACCCACTACAAAAAAAAGTATAACAAAAAATAAATAATTAATTTATTTGCTTAATTAATAATTAAAGTATTGGCTAACTATAAAAAACAATAATTAAGCAACTTACATATTCACTGTTGGACCGAGAGACAGTCCCCACTGCAGATGACTGACGGTCGCTTAGGAGCCGAGGATGCGAATGAGTGTGGTACCACGCCAGGTACTCAGGAGCACATGCTGCAGGATCCTCAGAAGTGGGTACGTAATCACCGAGAGGTAGGACGTATATGCTCGGGAAGCCCCTCCAGAAGTCGTCTGCAATCAGGTCAGGATGCTCGACCTTGTACTTTATTGAAGCCCAAGGTCGTACAGCCTTCATCGGCCTGGTTATTGGGTTCGGGATGGCCTGCACATACCCCAGCTGACGTAACACGCGAGCAGGCATGTATGGCTCAATAACATCTCGGTACCGTAACCAGCCGGTGAATATGGTCCTCCGCACAAACGAAGCCGGATTAGGACCGTAGGGCAACCACATCACCTGCATATATTAATTAAGTTCAAATAAGTTCATAATTAAGTTAAATTAATAATACAGTGTAATATAGTGTAACCTATATATTAATTTCACAATTAAGTTCAATTAATGATGATTTACCTCGGATGGGGTCAGCTGGTCAAGACGGATACGCAATGACTGTAGCCGGTCCTTCGATCTGTCCTCGGCTCGGACACTCCACGTGCAGGCTCGGGGCGAGTCGGGATCAACAATCAAGCGCTGTCCATGGGGTCGAAAGCATGGGAAGTACTCGTATATCCATGCCTGCAGTAGGGTAAGGCAACCAGCAAGACCCTGACAATCTCCTCTACTAGCCACCCCTAGCTGACGATAGAGATAAGCTAATGTAGCAGATCCCCATGAATACTCTTGAACATCCTCCAACCCGTTCTGGAACTCATGCAGGCAGTTCGGTCTAATTCGGTTCCTACTCTTGTCCACAAACAAGGTAGAAGCTACCAGCACCCACATCCATGCTATAGCCTCAGTCTCGTAAATCCGGCCCTCTGTGCACAAACCGAAGATCGACTCAGTGAAGAAGGAGCCACTCTGCCAGTGTGCCTTAAGATCCTCCTCAGTCAACCCCAGAAAAGTTATACATGAACTCTTTAACTTAGAAATACTAGGATCAGCGGAAATCATCTGTCCCTCCACTGGCAAACGGAGAATATGCCACACATCATGCATCATGATGGTCATTTCACCGAAAGGCATATGAAATGAGTTCGTATCAGGCTGCCACCGCTCGACGAACGCACATATCAGTGGTGTATCCACGTGACTGAACATGGTAGTATGGAGGTGCGACAACCCGGTCCCGTCAATCATCTGCCGCGCCTCCTCTGGCATCCTCCCGTACCAGTCTCTCAACCTCTGACAAACAGCTAATCTGTTCTGGCACTTGAGTATCCCTCTCATCTCGCCCCTCCACATACGAGAGGCTACGTGCCCAAGAAAGCTGGGTATCACGCTACCATCTACAGGGCCACCGGGCACTGGCTCCTTAACTATCCAGCTCAGATCATCACCAGTCCTGCAGCGTTTGTTACTCCCTGAAATTATATTATAATACAATCTAATAAGTTATTGTAACGATAATACTTTAGAACATATAAACTAATTAATTATTTATTGTCCAAATTAATTACTGTTCAAAATAAATTTAAAAAAAAAACTAATTACTACTAAACAAAATCATAAAAAATTAATAATTAATTTTGTAACAAATAAAATCATTTAAGTAAATTTTTTACCTGAGGTGGATCCAGTACTAACAAAACGGCCATCTCTACCCTTCGTAACCGGGTAAACAACGGCCGAGTCCGAATCATCCAAAGTCGAGTTCTGTGAGTGAGCCGCATCCATCCCCTCAAAATAAGACTGCTCAGTAGCATGTGCACTCTCTCGGCGTCAGCCTGCTCAACCTGAGCCGTATGCATCTGCTGCCTCTTAGCGGCTCTTTGCCTACAAACGTAGGCGTCAATACCGCGACTCTTAGTGTGCCGCGGTCCCGAGCTACTCCCTAGGTCCATTCTCTAACAGCAGCAACCGAGATTGATTTCCCCACTCCTCTCCTCTGCGATAATTAAAAACTACAATTAATAATAACAATAAATAAATTTACTAATCTATTATTATATTTCATTATTCTTTATAATTTACTATTCAAATAATACCACAAAAGCCTAACTAATAATTAAAATACATAATTAATCCTAACTCTTAAATAATTAATAATTGATTGATAATTATTAACCTTAAGAGCCCGTTTGTTTTGATGTAATTTAATCACTTTCTATAGAAAGTATAGGGTAGGAAATAACTTTAGCATGTTTGGTTATTTTTTTAAGAGAAAGTCTAGGGTAAGAAAATTTAACTGACCCAAATACTTTCTCTTCAAAGTGAGAAAGTGCTTTAACACCTGGGAGGTGTTAAAGCACTTTCTCACTTTTCTCATAAAAGTAATTTTAAGACAAAATTACTTAAAAAGGGTCTTATTTTTAAATTTAAAATATCCATCAAAGGGTATTTTAATAAATTTAACTTTACTTTCTTAGGAATTTAATTTAAACTTTAGAGGTTAAACAAACATGCTAAAGTATTTTCTCAAGAAAAAACTTTCTAGTCCTAAACTTTTTATAGAAAAACTTTCTACCTTTTTATTTTCTATAGAAACTTCCAAACGGGCTCTAATTAGCTCTAATTTTATATTTCTAAATACTAATTTATTGTTAATTTCAACTAACAGTAATTAATCAACAATTTTACAAAAATTTCATAATTAATCATAACTCTTAAATAATTAATAATTAATTTGTAATTATTAACATGGTTTTTGAAATCGGACCGGCATTAGAACCGGTGATGGTTCCGATCGACGGTTTGACCGATCCGGCCGGTTCAACCGCTGGTCCGGTATGATAAGGGTATTTTATGGAAATTGTTGGCACTTTACCTTTTAAATATTATATAAGGTATATACATGTCACATAAAAGCATTTGGTACAGTGGCTTCAATGTTTTTTTGCTACCCACAAGGTTGTGGGTTCAAAACTCACCACCTTCAAAAAAAAATTCCAAATTTTCTCAACTATCAAACCGGTTCTATCCGGTCTAACCGCCGGTCCAATCGGTTTTTGTCCGGTTGTTGACCATGTTGACTAACCGCGGTTCCCACACCTTTAAGGACCGGACATGCCCGTGGTTCCCGGTTAAACCGGTCCGGTTTTGAAAACAATGATTATTAATCTTAATTAAATTTTACAATCAATAAATTAAAATAATAATAAATTATTTTTTTAAAAAAAAAGCAGCAGGGCGTCCCGTTTTTTGCCTCGGCCGTGGCCCTGGTCGCAATCCGGTTGCGCCAGCAAGCGACCATGCAAAAACACCATGATCATTCAAATACAGATTCCAAGATATTAGATACAAGACAGGCAGCTATTTGAACTAAAAAATAAATAAGTAAATAAACAAATTGTCCAACCTAACCAACAAAAGCAATATACCTAAAAGGGAGAGAACTTATAGAGGAAAAGTAAGAAATTAGGTTACCGAAATCCAGGGGCGACAACCGACGGCTATTGAGTGGGCGATGAAGAAAATGACGATTATTAAACGGCAATCATGGCACTTGGAGAAGACACTGACCAAACAATGGAATGGTGGAGAACCAGAGGAGCAAAGATCGAGCGGTGGTGGAGACGAGAAGGAGTAGAAACAAAACCCCGCTCTAAAGCCCTAAAAAATTTTAACGGGTCGAATTTAAAATTTCAGTTTCAGTCGATTATGAATCAAAAGAGCGAGAAAAAAAAAATTTGTTAAAACGACGCTTCGTTTCGGATTTTCTCTTCATAAAAGGGTCATGTGCCTTTTGCGTTTTGGCTTATATATAAAAATAGTCTCTAATCTGTGCAAATGATCAATTAAACCCCTGAACTTCTATTTGTAATCAAATAAGCCCTTAACATAATATACGATCAAATACATAGGATTTTTTTTTTGAGGTAATACATAGGAAATTTTCTGACATTACTTTTTATTGCAATCAAATAAAACCTTCACTTTGAGTATGCATCCAATAGAAGTTACTTTAGGGATAACAGGGTGATCTTCCCCCCCTCGACGGTAGCTGTGATAATTTTCCATTTTCAAATTACTATATACAAGAATAAAAGAAATAACCAGGTGCGCCACGCGGGTCGGATCCGGATTAGTCAGGGTTAAAAAAAAAGAATAAAAGAAATAATGTTCAATAATATTGATAGGGATGTGATGAAAATCTAATTTCCCCATGTTAGCGTTTTACCTGAGGAAAACGTAAGAGGCTAGAAACATATTTCGCTCTACAAAAATACAAGTCGATGTTAAGATTGATATATTATGCTACTATAACATATATTTACTTTACAATAATCAAATAGCAAACCAGATATAATGAGAGATCATGTTTCAGCCAGAAAAACAAAAAAAGAAATAGGTTGGGATTTTTTTTTCTCATGAAGGCCATCTAATGCAACAAAAACTCTCCTCTTTTTTTAAACTGGAGAAAGAAAGCTGACCAAATAAGAACATAACTCAAAGTCAATTCAATTAAACTGTGAACCTTCCTTCATAGTAGTAATGTTTAATTCTTCTTTATTTGGTACCTCACTAATCACAGTTATGACAGTCTTTTCCATTGGAACTTGATCAGCAGGAACCACCTGCAGAGGCTCCAAGGAATCTACTATGTCTCGCATTAGAGGCCTTGCTTTCGGGTTTCGGTTCAAGCAATGATAAGCTAGCATGGCAGCTTTGTGTACACCTTTGATGGGATATTCTCCTTCTAATCTTGGATCAATTATGTTGAGTATCTTCTTCTTCTCTTTAAGTAGCGGTAGAGCCCAATCTGTGAGGTTTTGTTCGCGGGCTGGTCTTGACTTGTCTAGTGATTTCCTTCCTGTCAGGAGTTCAAGAAGAACAACACCAAAGCTGTAAACATCGCTTCGAGGAGTCAGATGTCCTGCAGACACAAAAAAATTGTCAATGAAATGGTTAAAGTGAATGCAGATGATTGATGAATATTAGAATGAGAAGATTACTACCAAAAACTGATTTACCTGTCATGATGTACTCAGGTGCAGCATAGCCATATGTTCCCATAATACGAGTGGAAACATGGGATTTGTCTCCCACTGGCCCATCTTTGGCAAGACCAAAATCAGAGAGCTTGGCGTTGTATTCCTGTTACATTTATGAAAAGTTAAATATTAATTTAAGTTTAAAGATGATCTAAAAGAACAAACTACAACTTATTGACATACTTCTTGCTATATAATCAAGCAGATTGTTTTGCATTAATCCACAACTTCTCATGGTGATTAGAGAAAGACATGTTCTACATCTCATGCTTCAAGTTCTTGAGAATGAATATACTCAGATAAGATGGCTGCCACTTTGTGTTTAGAGCACAAGAAATTCTATTTTCGGTAAATATCAGTTCAAACTATAAACTTGATGAAGCATTTTTAACCTTTGGTTTTGACAAATGTAAATGTTTAAAAGAAGTGTGATCCAGCACCACACTCCTCAGCAACTTGTGCACACAAGACTATGATTAAGGCTGATAAATTCCTCAGCGGCATCACATTTATAAAGCCTTGCCCATCATAATCAAAATAAATTTCCTTATAATTCCTTTAGAAGAAAGAGCAGGCAAATTTCAGTAAATTAAGTACTAACCAGGTCCAATAGAATATTAGATGTCTTAAAATCACGGTAGATCACAGGTTTCTCTGCTTCATGGAGAAAGGCAAGTCCTTTTGCAGCACCGAATGCAATCTTCATCCTAGTATACCAAGGAAGAGGAAGCAATACTCCTGTAACAATGGATGTTTGCATCAGTTACCTAATATAAAAGTATGCATACGCCATGTCTACCGAGATTCCCCTAATAAGTTAGTATCAAATGGCAATAATATATAGTACGAACATAACTTTGCCTGTCAAGTATTTTAGCCAACAATGCCATACAAGAACTAGATATAATCCTCCTAATTAGACAATTATACTGGGAGTCTGAGGATGCTTTCCAGCTTCAATAAGCTATTATCACGTCTTAAAAACTATTTTGTTCATATACATGTGATCTAGCTAAGAATGACGAACTTTTTCCTTTGGTTGTGGGAATTGGAGTTCCCATTGATGAAAAGAGGAATGAAAGCAGACTTGGTAGCCTAACAAGATGTTATTTCTTTTCTGGTTTGCTTGGTGAAAGAGTCACTTCATTACATTTCCTAAAGACATTTTCAAGGTTCCCAAAAATTAATGGCATGGCAATTTTTTATGATGAACTTAAAATCTACTTACTTGAAAAAAGATTGTTTTCCACACTGCCACGAGCCATATACTCGTATATTAGTACCCGATGGTCATCTTCACAGCAGTAGCCGATTAGTTTCACCAAATTTGGATGAGAAAGCTGCCCCAAAAATATGACTTCTGCCTAATAGTCCAGAAAATTTTTCATCAAATCAAAGTCTTATGCAGCAGAAGACAACAACACAAATGTAGAAGTCTTGGTAAGGATAACAAACTCATTTTTCTTCCACATATATAATAACAAAAATCGAAAAGGAAGAAAAGTACCAGCCATTCTCTGTGTCCCTGATAACTATTATCACCATCATGCACCTTTACAGCAACAGTAAGTGGCTGAAGCTCAAGCCCCTCTCTTAAGTCCTCAGAAATGAACCCTTTATAAACACTTCCAAAACCTCCCCCACCCAAGACACGGTCTTGCCTAAAATTTCCAGTGATAATTTTCAACTCTTCAAATGTGAACGCGATCAAAGGATTCGCAGCAGAATCGCGACGTAGATCTTCTACTTCTTTGGGATTTGATGGCAACTTAGTAACTTCCCTCCTTTGTTTTTCTGAGGGACTTTGATCTTTTGGAGACTCTGAATAGGCATATAAGCACAAATGTCATTGTCTTTATTTATGTATGCAAGTTCTCACATCCTAAAAAGACCAAACAATCATTTTCTCTTGGTGAAAGAGAAAGATGAATAAAGCTTTACAATTTGCAGAAACATCCATATTTCAGCTAACTAGATAGATAATATCTTAGAGGCTCAAACCTGCCTGATATTTGTAAAGTAAAAGACCAGAAAAAGAGAGCCTTAAGACTTTTATTAGTGTGGAATTAAGTTGAGGCAAAAGAAGCTCACACATCCTTCATCTTTTTTTCTTTTTTTAAATTTCATTTCTTCTTTTAATTTACATTTATAATTAAACAAAAAGCAGCCAAAATCAATAATACTCAATATGGATTCCAGAAAAGTTGAAGTAATTCAGCAGCAGGATGATGCAGAATAAGAGAAGTATGGGTAAATTTGCAGAAAATGTCAGAAAAGAGAAAGCTAATTGCTAATTTTGAAGGAATAAATTTTTATTAGACAAATAAAAAAGGTTATCAAAGTTTACCAAAAATAGTGTAAAATAGTACTACCATTTAGATAAGAATCAGCGCACTACAGTGACAGCCATCCATTGCCAAAAAACAAAAAACCCACTACTGTCTTTAGTGGGAATAAAGAAAAGCTAAAAGAAACCTACATTTTGCTTTCTCTTTACCAATTCTAATTGCAGAAGAATCTTAATATCAAGAACATAAATCTGTATGAGAAAAAAAATAAAACAGAGAAAGAAAGAAGAATCCCAAACAATTGATTCAAAAAATCTATCTAATCTAAGATATTAGATGATCAAATACAGAACATGGGAAAGAATATTCAAGAATTCCAAGATTCAAGCTTTACATTAAATTCAATAAGAAAAGAAGATGATTCTTATACTAACATATAAATCATATATGTAAAATTCGAGTGCATTAAGCAGAGGATAAAACAGAGGAAAACAGAGTATGTGCCACTTGAAGTAATTTTCAAGTTTCAGCTCTAAAAATTAGTTCACTTCATCATATAAACTAGATTTTCTTACAAAATAGAGGAAGAAAACACAATTATTTAAATTTAATGAAGGGGAAAAACAAAAAGAAGAATTGAACAAACCTGACTTAGCATTAGATGAGACTCTGTAAATGGAAGGCTCCCACCTACACAAGCAATTCCCCATTATAGCAAAGAAGCAGAAAAGAATCCAAAAGAAAAGAACCCAACTTGCAACTTCCCTTCACAAACACCCCATCATCAAAACCCAAATTTTTTTTTAACAGAAACAAAAAAGTTAAAAACCCAAATCAGCAAAGCCAAAAAGAAGACTCTGTTATCATGAAAACAGAGCAATGTTGGTAACTTGTGTAGAAATTGTGAGGGGATTGCAAATTGCAAAAACGGTGATGAGAGAGAGAGAAAGGGAGAAAGGTTTCTTGATGGTAATGATGAGGTGAATGTTGAGGTGGGGGCTAGTTCTTGGCTATGGCGGAAATGGGCCCACAAAGAGGAAGAAAGAGTAGTGTTGGGTGGTCTTATTGTTATTGTTGTTGTTTTCTTTTGTTTGGTTTTTGGTTTTCTGATATCGTTTTTAAGCTTCAAAATATTCAAATTTGTAGCCTTTCGTGCGCTTTCCCCTTTACTTTAGTGCGCATTTTTGAGCCTCCACCCATCTTTTTCCGTCGCTATTTTGCAGCCTCCTTTTGGCGTGCGTCTCCTTCTATAACTCTTCCCTTTTATGTTCCCACGCTCTTCTCTTCAAAAACAAAACTTTGCAAACAAAAAATATACAAATATATCATCACCCAACTTCATCAAAAAATGAACTTTGCAACCACCTTACCTACCATTTTCAATTCTTTTTATTAATTAATTGTCAACTTTACATTCTATTTGCAATTGCAATATGGTGGTACTTTAGTATATAATACACCCCATTGTTTGGGCAAACATGGCTAATGACTTAGTCTCTTCCACCAACTATAAAACAGTTTACATAATTCTTATCAATCTTTTGGTGTTGATCAAAACCTTTTCTTTCTTTTACTTTTTTCACCCTTTTTTATGTCAAAATGGGTTCTTTATGGTACCAATATATACTAGATTCTTCCATTAATAAAACCAAAAGAAAGTGGGGTACTTCACAAAGATATTAATATGGACTAAAATGGGGAATTGGGTATATTTGGATTCAACTTGAAAGTAGAGGGAAGCCTTTGTTTTCAGTTTTGAGATTGAACCATGTTCATTTTTTAACCAGAGTTGAGAGATTTGCTGAAGTTTTGAGTAAAGCTTTTAACTTTCGTTTTCAGGTTTTTTTGTGGCCTTCTATGAGAATAGCAATAGCTTACTGTTTGGTGAGGTGGTATGGTTCAAAATAAGGTCAATCACCATCATTTATTTATGACTAAGAAACATGGCTAATTAGTTTAAACCTAATCTTGATCATATATCAGAAGATTAGTCTGAACATGTTGAAAAAAGCTAAAGACTCCAAAGACTTAGTGATCTGATCTGTCTTACTTCCACTAATAATATATAAGTGAAGTATGATTATGAACTAGAATTAAAAGAAAAGAGAAGAAAAAGTCGAAAGTACACGCGTGCATATGGATTATTGCAGAGAAATATAAAGGTGCAGCTTCTCCTTGAATGTTGCTGGTTTCATGTTCAATATTTTACAGATAAAGGTGACTAATTAATTATGACTCTCAAAAACTATCATTTAGAAAAAAATATTTTAGTTCACTTTGTAAAAATGTGTCATACAGTGATCATTTTCTTTTTACTGTGATCTGATATTTTACCTTTCTTCACTAGGGTTATTACAGTAATCAATCAACTTATGAATTATATCAGCAACTTTTGGTGGTGGATGTTTCTGCTGAAGCTAGTGGTAAAGGCCTAAAAGGGTAGATTAGTCTGGAATCATAGTTAAAATTTCAAACCAGGAAAGTGCAGAAGATTTTCCTCTCCAAGGTTGCTGTTCAGTCAAATCACGCATAGTTAGAGAAGATTTAGAGACTTTATTATGTCAAATTTGTCGGGTTTAGGAGCTTAATCCGTAGAATTTCAGTCTATGCTAGCTGTAGTAAGCATACAAATTTTTACTTTATATCCTTAAGCAATGAAAAAGTACAAGATAAGTAAGAGTTTAATGTTTAATCAAGAGTGCTGGCTAGATTAGAAAGCCTTTTGTTCATTAGTCATGACAGACACCTGTAAGTCGGCAGGTAAATAACTTAATAACAACAGTGTTTAGTATAAGCTGTCATGTTTACTAAATCAATATTAAATAAACAAAATCTTTGCTGTTATACCAAAAGACATGGGAGGAAATCTGTCACTTTCTTTTTAAGAAAGTATCAGACTGCCGGCTTTTTTTGAATATTGCAATAAACTTGGAAATGCAGTTGAAAGTTTGAAACAATGTCCCACCTTAGGACTTAAGTTTAGTATAATGTCATTTCAATTTGAAAAGTCTTAACCTAAGTGAAAACTTAAGAACTTGTTAGTGAACACTGGGTCCAATATCTGATGTATATGGTTTCCCTTTATCGTTTCCTATTTTTCTGGACAGGAATTTCTGGAGAAAACTGCAGAGAATGACATGGACTAGAAGATAGAAATTTGAACACCACTTGTTTCATTTGGCATATCCCTCATCACACATTCATATCCCTTATTTCTCAACCTGATCTCTAATTTTAAGCACACATACGCCGCGCATGCATAAAGTGGTATACTTTAACAGTTTTCCTTTTCATAATAATGGCTTGCATGTAGTGATAATTAGTGTAGATAATTAGAGAGTAATGTAGAAGTTTTGTTTACCATAATCATAATACAATCTCTAAACAAAGTTGTTTATCTTTATCTGATATTGGTATCAGAACACAGATAATAATACAAAGCAATAAGCAATATGTTGATTACAGGCATAATTGTTACTAATACAGCGGTGAGGTAATTAAATATCTGTTTGATCAATCATTCTTCAATTGCTAATATCAATTATGTGGAAGTTTAGCATTTATAATTAATCATGATCAAGTATATCCATAAGAAGACTGTCAATTATGTATACATATTTGCATGTAAACATATACTGATTGAAATATAATTTCACTAATAAAATAAGCAAAGGCATTACTTTAGGTGATTAATTATGGCATTATTACCTTTTCATTAGTAGCATCAAATGGCTCCCATTGCCTAATCAAATTCTTAATGAAAGCTTTTAACTTGGTCCCGCCCGTAAAGAAAGCAAAGAACTGATTTGCCCTTGGATGGTCAACAATCTGCAACAGAGCAAAAAGGTCATTTTCAATGTTTTACTTTGAGTTATATATTGATGAGCTTTTGGTTCCTTAAAGCCATGCAAATAAGAGGATAGCATTTTTCCTTCTGATGACAAACATTCCATAGAATGAAGACCACCTCAATTCTAACTTTGTGAACAATGCAAAAGAGAAAAGATCTGTCTACATTTACATACATGACTTGTTCCAGACAATTCTTATACAAGTACAAGAAACAGAACAACTTTGAATAGTCACTATCATGCGCTATGTGATGTTTACCAATAGAATATGTATAGCTGGGTATAAGACATTGCTTGGGTATGTGGACTTTTAGCATGAAAGTGAACTCTTGATATCAACCTATTTTAACTTGTTTTAGGAATTAAATGATGCTGCTTTTCTGCTAGAATTACTTCATCAGTAATCCACAAGGAGACATTGTATATCGATCACATATACATAATAATTCTTACTTTTTCACCTTTTTCTTATTTGCTTTGCTTTTCTGCTGAAGTCTTAACAAGCAGAATAGGATGTTACTCATTGTATACATTCTGGATAGCAGAAGTAGGTCACTATTAGGCTACTGATACGCCCTAATTGTCAATATGTCATTTTTTCGGGCAGGGTTTCATATCTACTCAACCATGAAACCTACTGCTCTCAGTTGAAATTTGGAGCTTGAATTATACATGAATATAGATCAAGATCAGGTGAAACCGTGAAAGTATACCAGCTATCATGTATGACCAACTCTAAGGAAACTCTGTTATACATTACCAGCATGCAAAAAGTATATGTCAACGTATAAGGCTATGAGACTAGCCATCAGCTAATCTTTTGTGTTTCTCAGTACTAAACTTTGTCAAATTCAGGGTTTCAGTCAAAATATGTACTGTTGGTAAATGAAACATGTTACTCTTGGTTTGAGTTCTTGTATCTAATTTTAGGTGCAAAAGGTGAAGACTAATTTATACTACACAACCTGCCAAAAAAAGTTTATACTACATAAGCTATGCTACTATTACTATATACCTCATGGAATGATAGAACTTTCAGTGTTGCCACTAAAATTCCTGCTTATTTAAGCAAACAATTGCTGCTTTACTTCAACCAAATTATGATGCTGCATTAAGATGCCATTATGGATTTCCATGACAGATATCAGATGTCAAGCAGTAACAAGGAAGCTCTAGCCCTAGCTATTCATGAAGAGGAAGGACAAATGATGTGAAGTATATACCAAAGATTGATGTGTTTTGTAAGTTTAGGGTTTTGATCACATGAACTTCTGATTACGCAACACGATTGAACATGATTTACGCTATGTGTTAGCGAAAATTTAGTTAAGCAATGATTCAATGAATGCTTAATTTTCTCCTTTTAGATCATTAAGCTAGGTGATTAGGTTTAATCCATGTTCTTTAAAGCTTTACAACTATAGGGGTATGAAGCACGTATAATGTATAGCTTTGTAGACATATGAGTTAGATTAGAAGAAAAGAATGAATTCAAAAAGAAACCTTAATTACTCTGATTAAGGAGTAGCATTTGTAGCTTGGAACAAGCTAAGATAACTTTTTTTTGTAGATGTGTTTATTTATTGACTAGAACAGTCTATAATTTAAGGAAGTTATCATTCTAAGCATGCATCTATAGTTTAAGCTATATATTGATTTGTAGTTAGCCTAAACACTAGCTCATTTGATGCAGAAAGACCAAAAACGACTATAAATTACCAAGAACAAAGAAAATAATGACTAGTTTTGCAGCTCTTTATGGCATATATACTCATAATTGCACTGTTTACAAAAATGTACAGTATCAACATCAACTAGGCTTAGGTTTATAAGAAAGCAGAAGTAATTAAGCTTAACATAAACCTTGAAATGCTATGAGTTATTGCAGTTACCTTAGCCATTTGGTCAACTGATATTATTCACAATAAAAAGGTTAGAGAAGTTGCTGCAAAGGTGTTATTCCAAAGAATGATGAAGGGCACATGGGTTTTTCTCTTTATGGTATTTATGGAATATGATGGAGCTTTATAATGAAGGTAGTCTTCTTTTGTAATTCTACCTAGCTATAAGATGTATATATATAGGTGCAACATTATACTACACAAGTTGGAATACCACTGAGCTAGTAGTGAGGAGTATATAGGGGGTTGTTAAAATTTCATCTTTGCCGACTAACTTTGAAGGGAAAATGTAATCATATGGATTCAAAGAGGCATGTCAGTGTTGTTGCAGCCTTGAAAGCCTTTGAGAACACGCACTATAAACATCGATCCTTTGGCCGGCCACCAATTCAAAGGTATAAGTCAGCCTCTATTTAACCCCAACCAACCATATATGGTTCTTCAATAGGAGACAGTATGGCTATTTATCATCTGAAATACTTTTGGGGCCTATTTCTTGCAGTTTCACTTTATTTTATTCACTCAACATCCACATCTCATGTAACTTTATAGCCAAAAGTGCTTCAAACTTTTTCATCTGTCTCCTCTTTACTTCTGATCCCATTTTTCTGTTTACACAAAACTAAGTCATGTTGTTTCATATATGCAGGTTTACATAGTTTATTTAGGGACCAACCAAATTCATGACCCCATCCTTACTTCAAAGTTTCATCTTCAAGTCCTCTCAGAGGTTTTTGCAAGGTTTTTGCTTAAAAGATTAAAATATTATGTATCCTTGCTTACTCAGTCATCTTATACAGGCTTAAATATTTTTAATATGATTTTCTTCTTTAAATTTTTCTGCCAGTGAAGAAGATGCTAAGCAGTCCATCCTCTATAGCTACAGGAATAGCTTCTCAGGCTTTTCAGCAAAGCTCAATTCATCTCAAGCAACCTCCTTAGCTAGTAATTATCTGATCTAACATGTTCTTCCTAATACACATAAATTGCCTTATAGTTTAAATTATTTTTTAGTGACTGAAGTGGATTTCCAAGCTTTTTGTAAGAAATGTTGCACTGAATAAAAGATTATGTATGCAGAAATGGAAAAGGTTGTATCAGTTTTCAGAAGCAAGACACTAAAGTTGCACACAACAAGAAGCTGGGATTTTCTAGGCCTTACTCTGGATGACATTGATCCTAGTCCGATGCAGCTTGCCTACGGTCATGACGTAGTTGTTGGGATCTTTGACACAGGTATTGAACCAGCATATATATTTTCTTCATTTATATATATCAAGATCAATTTACAGATATCCTTGCATTCGGTTGCATTTTTCATTTTTTCGGCAAATGTAATCAGAGATTATCGATGTATTTGCATGAAAAGGTATATGGTAAATGGTAATCAATGTAGGCACTAGGTGATTTTCCTTGGTATGCATCATTTGTTCATATTTGATTTAATTACATAAAAGATATAACAGCAGTTAAGCTGTTTCTGAAATGAGTTGCTTTGCCTTATGATCTTAATTAATCAAATCATAGTCGGAATCTTATATATGATTTATCATAACCGGTTTGACTCTTCAACTAGAAAAGATATTCATATTTCCACTGGCATAGGACTCAACAGCTTAAAAGAATATGGTGCAAGTCTGCATATAATAACTCTCATTCTATATTATCAAGGCATATGGCCAGAATCTGAAAGTTTCCAGGAAAAGCCTGGCATGGGACCAATTCCATCATCTTGGAAAGGAGTATGTGTTAAAGGAGAAAAGTTTGAGCCAGCAAAAGCATGCAACCGCAAGTTAATTGGTGCACGTTACTATCTCAAAGGGTTTGAAGAAGAATTTGGACCTCTGAACATGAGTGGAAACCCCGAATATCGATCAGCAAGAGACTTTCTTGGTCATGGAACACACACAGCTTCCACTGCAGCTGGTTCTATAGTTAAAAATGCAAGTTTCTTTGGCATTGGCCAGGGCACAGCGAGAGGCGGAGCACCTTGGGCTAGGGTTGCAGTGTACAAAATATGCTGGGGCAAGAATCGTATAGGAAGTTGCACTGAAGCTGATATCCTTGCAGCTTTTGATGATGCCTTGCGCGACGGAGTTCATGTAATCTCTGCTTCTTTCGGAGCAACGCCTCCCTTGGCCCCATTCTTCGCATCAAGTGCAGATATTGGTTCATTTCATGCTATGCAACATGGTATTACTGTAGTATTCTCTGCTGGAAATGATGGTCCAGATCCATCTTTAGTCAATAATGTTGCACCATGGTCAATCTGTGTAGCTGCTTCAACTATTGATAGAACTTTTCCAACTCAGATAGTCCTTGATGGTAACTTCTCCGTTATGGTAATTGCTTTGATCTTTTGCCTAAAGCTATTATATTCCTCAAAATAGAATGAATACTCCCATAATTTAGCCATTGGAGCTCCCTAGCTGGCAGACCAATCCTTTTCACTAAAAGTTGTTGTATGATGATGAATTTTGCATATTTATGGCACTTTTACTGATTTAGTATTAATTGTGCAGGGAGAAAGCATAATTAGCAAAGAAATCAAGGGAAAACTGGCAAATGCAGTCACTTATTTTGTTAATGGGTGAACTCTCTCTCTTTCATTCTCACTCTGAGTGATGGATGCTATATAAATGCAAGAGTTCAAAGGCTTTTCCTTTGATAAATCATTTTGAACTTTCTCGTGCATGGTATCACTAATGCTGCATTTTATTTTTGGTTGCAGATTGTGCAGCTTGGGGAACTGGAATGGAAAACGAGCTACCGGGAAAATAGTCCTATGCTTTTACGCTCCAGGGCTGGTGTTTGAAATGGCACAAGAAGCTGTTAAGACAGCAAATGGATCAGGTTTGATCTTTGCAGAACCCTTTACCAAGCCAATTGCTGATCTTGAAGATAGTATCCCTACACTGCATGTTGACATTAGCCAAGGGACTATAATAGGGAACTATCTAGCAGAATCCCCAAAGTAAGCAAAGTCATATATCTCAAACTCAAATTTCTTCACATTGACAGTTTGCAGACAATTCTCTGTCGTCAACAGCACCCTTCTGTCTGATTCTAACATGAAATTTTTGTTCAATGAAGGCTGCCTCTCGTGCGGATAGCGCCAAGTAAAACACTGATTGGAAAGTCACCTGCACCTACTGTTGTGTACTATTCTTCTAGAGGACCAAGCTCAATATCACCTGATATTCTCAAGGTAACATATATAAGCAGAAATGTTGTTAAGGAATTTAATTTAAAGAGTATAACATGCATGATTTCTGTCAAGGCTAGCGTAACATGTAACATGGAGTTTATGTAACATGTAATGTTACATACTCTATGATTGACATAACTGAAATTCCTTCTCTGTTGTTTCCTTTATATGTAACAGCCAGACATCACTGCTCCGGGAATCAATATATTAGCAGCATGGCCTCTTCATACTCCTCCAACTTTGCAGCCTAGTGATGACCAGTCCGTGCAGTGGAACTTTCTGTCAGGAACATCAATGTCCTGTCCCCATGTCTCAGGAGTAGTTGCTCTTATAAAATCTGTCCATCCAGATTGGTCACCTGCAGCCATTAGATCTGCTATCATGACCACAGGCAAGATACATATAACCAACACAACTCTTTTTACATGACATAATATTAATGCCTAAACATGACAGGGCTAGATTAGAAAGAGAGACAATTTGGTAAAAAAAGCCACAAGCTCTTATTACCATGACATGACATAATGCTATGTTTTTTTGCCTTAATTTCTTGCAGCTTACACAAGAGACACAAGCCATGATAGTATTCTTGCTGGTGGCTCAATGTCAGGTTCCAACCCTTTTGACATTGGTGCTGGCCACATAAACCCTTTAAAAGCCATGGATCCCGGACTCATCTATGACATGAAAACCAGTGATTACATTCTTTTCCTCTGTAACATTGGCTACAGCCAAGAACGAATAAAGCGGATAGTTCTTCCTTCTCCTGGGGTTGACACCAACTGCAAGCATGTGTTTCAAACAAATGCAAATGTGAATTATCCATCAATCAGCATCTCTAATCTCAAATCCGCCATGACCATAAAAAGGACCGTTCGGAATGTGGGATGGGGGAAGACTGCAATTTATTTTGGTACTGCAAAAGAGCCTGATGGAGTGGAAGTGGTTATTTGGCCTAGGGTATTGTTTTTTACACCTCTGAAGCAAGAAATCTCATATTACGTGACTCTGAAGCCACTTAAGAAGTCTCAAGCAAGATATGATTTTGGAGAAATAGTTTGGTCAGATGGCTTCCACTCTGTTAGAAGTCCACTAGTTGTCCTTGTGAATACTGTTGCTGCTGATGATTTCACACTTCGCTCCACCATTTAAAGTCTGGCTCTCCTTTGCTTTATTGCTTACAATAATCATCAGAATTGTCCCAAGGAAGTTTGAGCCTTTTCCTTGGCTCGGTAGGGTAACCAGTTAAATAAAATGATACTTAAATATTGCAGTATCTTTAATTTTTAGTCTCATCCAACAAATTTGAAAGAAAATTTGCTGAAGTTACATCCTTGCATGATACTAATATATACTTCATTATATTTTCATCCCAATTACTACCAAATCTCTTGTTTCTCTCTTGGTCTCATGTTTTTTTTGGCACCAATAAAGCGTTTTGGTCTCATGTTTAGTGGGTGGGAAGGAAGTATTGCATCATGATATATGTATATATTATATACTGCTTATTAGCCGTTTTGCCCCATGGACAATGAGCCTAAGGATAATTTGCCCCCTAAATTTCAAATCGTGACAATTTGTCCCATGAACTTTTCAAATTTATGACAATTTGTCCTCCTTCAAGGGGTAAATTGTCATGAACTTGGGAATTTAGGGGAAAAAACGCATTTAAGTCGGAAATTCAGGAAGCAAGTTGTCGCAATTTAAAGTTTAGGGGGCAAAATATCATTGGCATAATAGTTCATGGGGCAAAAAGGCTAATAAACCTATTATATGTATATATATGCATATTAAGATTTGTAATATATTGGAATACAATATTAAGGTGTCCAAATTAATAAGGGATGAAATATATAGATGGGGGGTTGAAGAAGCTAAAAGCTTAGACTATTAAGTGGTGCCTAACATGTATGTGAACTACATTACATGGTCTTGAATGAGACAAGGCACGATATCTCTATTTTTAACAAATTGGTATTGCAATTATAGTTTAGTTAAATTTGATTGGTACAACTAGGTGTAATTAATATAGTGTCTCTTATATAACATATAATTCGAGATGCTTTATCACTTTTACGAGAAGGCTGGGTTAGAGATCCGTCATATATATCAATTACAAGTGGATAATTGATGTGCAAATTTTCTAATTAACTTGACTCGAAGTTATTGTATCATCTTTGTAGGAAAATATCAAAGTACATGTGTTAAACTAAGGATTTAAACCTCTTTAATTATCTTATATACCGAAAAAGAAAATCAAATTCATATGAACTTATGAATAAATCCAAAATTTTTGATAATATACATAACAGAATTTTAATTTTAATATATGTAACAGTAATCAAGCATATAGAGTATGTGGTATCATCACTGTATCCTCAATTGAAGAAATGACAAACTTTGTTGTTCATCTTGTAAATTAGGGTTTTCCACCTTTCCACCAAAGGCCAAAGGGCACGACTTCTTTTGAATAGTAAATACTCCTAATCGTCCCCGACCGTCACACAATCTATGTCACCCACCAATAAAGAAACAGAATAGGAGAGAGAAACATAAGAAACAATGAATTGATGATGCGAACCAACGAATGAAATAGTGCCACGTAAGAGAAGAACCAATTAGAAGGTACGGTTAGATGAAGAGACGGGTGAGAATGAAAGATTAAAATAATTAGAGAGCTCCCGTGGTGCTATTTGAATCACCGCATTTGGATGGGCAAAACCCTCTTTCTCTTTCTCTTTCCCTAAACCCAAAACTCCTTTTTTTTGTTCTCTCTCTCGCTTGGCGGCTGAGGCTGAGGCTGAGAGTGTTATTGGTCCCTCTCCCTTTCTTCTAAAACCCCATATCAGAGTTTTGGGATTTTTATTTTAGGGTTTAGAGATTCGATCTGGTTTAGTGATGGCGGCCACAGTTGCTCCCCCTGCAGATCGTATCCTTTGAAAAAGAAATTTATATTCGATTATTTTGTTCTTCTGGGTATTATTATTGCTTTAATCTAGATCTGTACTTCGGTTTTCGATCCGCCTTTTATGCATGTCTTTTCTTGTCATATTCGATTCTGAAATTTTCGTTTATCGATTCATGTTCGGGATTCCATTTTATGCTCTCCTTATATAGTGTTTGAATTCTTTGGAGTTTCCATGATTGTTATTATTATTGATTGATTTTGTGGTGATTTATCTGTTGAATTGTAAATGGTATTTGGGGTTTCTTTTTTCCTCTGAATTTTGGATTTAATAGATGTGTTTATTCGAAAAATAGCCAGATTTTGTATATCCTTTACTCTTCGCTTTCCCACAGAAGCAGCAGAGCTGTTGCAGAAATTGACTTTGGACTCACAAGCAAAACCCCTGGAAATACCTGAGCCTACCAAGAAGGTAATCCAAATTCCTTAATATATTGTAATTTAGTAGGGTTTTTGATAAACTGTGTGTCATGAACTAGTAATTTTTTATACTTCTTTTCGAAGATTTCTCAGTTCATGGGACAACTTAAATCACTGATCCATGTACTGTCTTTTTCGAGAATTTGGATGGTGTTATCTAATTTGGCTGATTTATTTTTTTGTGCAGCCTTCTGTTTATCAGTATGGGTCTGTTGATTCAGGCAACACAGGGAATACTCAAATCCCTTCTTTTGATCGATCTGTAACTCCTTTGCTGCAAGATTTTATGGATCCAACTATGTGCTATGTTCCCAATGGTTATCCATCTGCCTACTATTGTGGAGGTAAACGAACTGTTCTTGAATTTTTGAACTGAATTGTAGTGGTGCTCATTATCTATGTTTTATTCTGAAAGAATAGGGGCTATAATTGGATTTATCTGATTATTGTAACTTGCAGGCTTTGATGGCACTGGTAATGACTGGGATGAATACTCCCGATATGTGAATCAAGATGTAGTTGATGTGACTTCGGTGAGTTCTATGATCTACTTATGCTGGAAGTAGATGTTGGTTGATATATTTTTCCTGAACTTTTTAGTGACAAAATTTATGTTATGTTGTGTCAGGGAGTTTATGGGGACAATGGGTCTCTTATGTATCACCATGGCTATGGCTATGCACCATATGGACCATATTCCCCTGCAACTTCTCCAGTTCCAACTGTGGGAAATGATGGTCAGCTCTATGGGCCGCAACACTACCAGTATCCTCCCTACTTCCAGCCGCTGACTCCAACCAGTGGCCCATTTACTCCAAACCCTGCTGCTCCAGCTCAAGGTGAGCTTTCAACCTCTGCTGCCGCAGATCAAAAGCCATTGCCCGTTGAAACAGCTAATGCAAATACCAAGGGAGTTGCTAATGGGGGTAGTGTGAAGGGGAATAATGGTTCAGCCGCAATGAAACCATCATACCAAAATTCATTCAACTCTAATACCAATTCTTATGGAAGGGGAGCTTTGCCAGGAGGTATTCCTGCCTCTGGATATCAGGATCCAAGATATGGTTTTGATGGGTTTCAGTCCTCTATCCCGTGGCTTGATGCCTCTATGTTTTCAGATGGGCAACATAGGCCTGTGAATGGCACTGGAATAAACTCTTCATTTTCAAAAGGAAATAATGCCCCATCTTCAAGGAATCAAAATTACCGTTCAAATTCTCATTACATGGTATGCATGATTTGTCTCTTATAATTAATATTGTTTTGTTTTACTCACATTATTGGTCTTCTTTTTAGATCTTGCTTCTAATGATTTCACTCTTAGAATCTGTAGGGACTACAACCTGGTCCATATTCTGGTATGGGTACAGCTCATGGATATATAAATAGGATGTACCCCAACAAAATATATGGTCAGTATGGAAACACATACAGACCTGGAATGGGCTTTGGATCTAATGGTTATGATCTGCGCACAAATGGAAGGGGTTGGTTGGCTGCTGACAACAAGTACAAACCAAGGGGACGAGGCAATGGTTACTTTGGTTCGGGAAATGATAACATGGATGGTCTTAATGAACTGAACAGGGGACCTAGGGCTAAGGGACCTAAGAACCAAAAGGGTGCCGCACCTATCACAGCAGCTGTTAAGGGGCAAAATATTGCCTCAGATGTAACTAATGGTGAAGAGCAGGAAAAGACGTGTGTTGTCCCAGACCGTGAACAGTATAACAGAGAAGAATTTCCTGTGGATTATACCGATGCCAAGTTCTTTGTGATTAAATCATACAGTGAGGATGATGTCCATAAAAGCATTAAGTACAATGTCTGGGCTAGCACACCCAATGGTAACAAGAAGCTTGATGCAGCTTACCAGGAGGCTCAGCAGAAATCTGGTGGCTGTCCTGTATATCTTTTCTTCTCGGTGGGTGCCTTGGTTCAAGTGTTTATTTGGTTATTTTTTACCTAGTTTTTGCTGTGTGCTCATATGCTCTTTAATTTTTTACTTTTTGTAGGTCAACACAAGTGGGCAATTTGTCGGTGTTGCTGAGATGGTAGGGCCTGTTGATTTTCAGAAGAATGTGGAGTACTGGCAACAAGACAAGTGGACTGGCTGTTTCCCAGTGAAGTGGCACATTGTAAAGGATGTACCAAACAATTCTTTGAAGCACATCACCTTAGAGAACAATGAGAATAAACCTGTCACAAATAGCAGGGATACACAAGAGGTATTGTTTGTTTCTAAAGCCATATTTACTATGTTATTGCTAGTTTCTGTTTCCTTGACTCTAAGGGCAATCTCCTTTTGACTTCGTGCAGATCAAGCTTGAGCAAGGACTTAAGTTGATCAAAATTTTCAAGGAACATTCCAGCAAAACTTGCATTTTGGATGATTTTGAGTTTTATGAGGTCCGCCAGAAGGCAATTCAGGACAAAAAGGCTAAACAGCAATTTCAAAAGCAGGCAAGACATAATTTCGGCTTCACTGCTGATGTTAATTAGAACTGAATGTATCTTTTGATTCAAAGGTTTACTTGGAGCTTGGAATCCATGTTGCTGATCTGGTTTTTTGTGTTTTTGGTTTCTTAAATTCAGGTATGGGAAGGAAAGCCTGTGGATGAGAAGAAAGATGTAGCAAATGGAACACACAACTCTTTGGAAGCTGGATCAGATTTGGTGAAGGAACCAAGCTTAACTGATAATAATTCCAATGGGGATCTAAAGCTTTCAGAGAATGGTTCAGCAAATCCAACTGTAGTTCCGGAGAAGAGGGTTTTATCGAATGGGATTGCCAATGGTTGCTAGTTCCTGCCAATCCCCTTGCGACGGTCTATGGTCTTGTAGAATATGAAGAGGAGTTCCTAGAAATTTTGATCTGATTTAGAAAATTTTAGATCACAGAACCATGGACCGTCGAAGTGGATAATCTGTCTTCGCCGATATGAAGTGAATAATCATCTTATTGCGGGGCAGTGTTCTCTTGGAATCCAGAAGGCACAGATTATGCTATGATTAATCTGTTTCTTCATTGGGTAGCTCCTGACAGGTTTCCCCTTAGGAGATTGGGTGTAGGGTTTTTATTTCATGGTCGTCTTTTATTTTACTTGCCATTTTCAACCTTTTTTTTTTCTTTTTCTTTTACCCTTTATTATATCCTAATATGTTTTACATGCTCTAGAACAACTTGGTTTTTTCTGTTAGCTTCCCGTTTCTAAGTTTCTCTTTGGGTTGTCGTTTTACATAATAGCAGTATTATTTTCGTGGAAAATGAGGAAAAAAAAGGAATTGAAAATTGCAATTATGTAATGTGAACAATTGCTGCTCTCTTTCATTCCAGGCAAAGAAAATGCTCGTCTGAATCTGGATCTGGATCCCAATTCCCAAATTCCCAAATTCCCAATAATAATGTTTTAATTAGGTCAATGATCTCCCAGTAGTATTTATTCTACTATTATTTTTTTGTCTCATGGTCCAAACGTGATGAAAAAAATATAAAATAAATATTAATGGGAATGTGCAGAAAGTACGCAAATTTTAGATGAAGGAAAGAAACTACGTAACGTCATTATATTCAATTCAATGGCCCATGCCAAACTGATTGAAAACGATTTAACTTACACAGTCTATATTATTATTATATATTAAAAAAGATTGAAAAAGATTAAGAAATTGATTTTAAAAAAACCATACTATATTTTATTTTATTTATTTTATAGTGATTATTATAATCCAAGTCTAGTATGGTTTATTACTATAATTTAGAGCTAACAGACAGTCAAATATAATCCAATCCTGAGTCAGAATGACACGTGAGACTGTGAGAGATAAGCATGGCGTTATTTTTAATGGGAACTGAAAGTGCATGTATATGTATATCTCTTCTCATCTCTTCCATTTCCAATTTAAGCAAGAAATCAAATTTCAGAAAAAAAGGTGAAGTCTTTGTTTGCCAGAAACAGAGATGGGCACTGCTTTGAGGAATATTGGCAGAAGGGTAGGTGGCCTTCCCTTGTGTTGGAGGAGGCCATTTTCGACTGCTGTTTGCGATGTTGAGAATCAACAGACTGCTGCCACTGCCAAATCCATTAACCTTTACTCTGCCATTAACCAAGCTCTTCATATTGCGCTTGAAACTGACCCTCGGTTCGTTTTTCTTCCAATTTCCCACTTTGGGTTTTGCCTTTTTCTCCCTCTGAGATGTTAATTTGTTCTAACACATATATGAGCTTGTAGAATTCTAATCTCTTTTTTCCTTTACCGTTTATGTCCGTTGGCATTCAAAATTTTGTGTTGGAATTGTAGTTGGAACTTGGAAGTAGTAATAACCATTGACCATATGCCTATAATAGCGAATGCAAACTAATTGTTCTCGTTGTTGGTATATTGTCGGTGGAGGAATTGCTTTTTTTTATCAAAGATCACCATTTTACTTTCATTTCCATGCTTGGTGACAGTGTGGTTGAAGATGATAACATGGAATCCATCTCATTTTTCAATTTCTAATTACTTCACAGGGCATTTGTTTTTGGAGAAGATGTGGGCTTTGGTGGAGTTTTCCGTTGCACAACGGGTCTTGCAGACCGGTTTGGTAAAAGTAGGGTGTTCAATACCCCTCTTTGTGAACAGGTTGGTTAACCACTTAGTATTAGCTTCTAATGCTGAAAGCTTATCTACCCTTGTTCGTAGATTGCGTCACAAATTTAGTTATGTTCCATTTCTTGTTGAATTTAGCTTTACTACCTAATGAATTTTGAGTTCACAAGGACAATGTAGCATTGCATTGCTCTCTTTGACTTATCACAATATGGAGAAGATGTATGAATAATTTTGAAGCTTATCTTCTTGTAGGGCATTGTTGGATTTGGCATTGGCCTAGCTGCAATGGTAAGTTTGAGGATTTTATCAGTGACTGCATAAGCTAACATATTGAACCTTTTAAAAAGTTTGCAGTTTTAATCTATCTAATGTTATTGCTCTGCTCTGCTCTTACTTTCATTGAACATAATAGGGAAATCGAGCCATAGCCGAAATACAGTTTGCAGATTACATTTTCCCTGCTTTTGATCAGGCAAGCATCTCCTATAGTTCTTTGCTATATACATTCACAGCCTACACCTTTTTTTTGGTTAAACATAATTTATTATTGTAGATTGTAAATGAAGCTGCAAAGTTCAGATACCGTAGTGGCAATCAATTTAATTGTGGAGGTAAGTTTGGTTGTTGATCTTAATCCTTAGCATTTTATTCAGATTCTGGCAACCGGCTCCTTTTATTTTCTTTTGCATGATGGGGTGTCTACTAAATTTCCAGGTTTGACCATTAGAGCTCCATACGGTGCTGTGGGTCATGGTGGACATTACCACTCGCAATCACCTGAAGCTTTCTTTTGTCATGTACCTGGTCTCAAAGTATATTTCCACTTCCTGAGCTTGTTTCTCTCTTTCATTTCTTGTTCTCTGGTGCTATTGTTTTTCTTTCTAGTGCAATACCCACATAGCACACGCATGCTTGTGCAAATCATAAAGTTAGCTCAATTTTGTATCAATGAGATATTTCACTTCATGGATCATACAGCTTAGCATTGTGATGCAAACTGAGCAGCATGTGCACAAGCTGCTTGAAATAGCAACACAACTCAATTTAATGTTATTCCATTCTATTTTAGACTTTTCATTCTTCAAGCATTTACGCTATTATTTTCTTTCATTTTCTTCAGATGTAGTGTTTATGAGTTCTCTATTTGATCAAAAACAATATGTTATTGTGAATTTTTCCTAATTTGGCCATGGAAGACTGGAGCACTTTAGCTGACTTTTTGGCAAGTAATTTTTGCACTATGATTCTATGAACTTCGATATTTTAATCATGGTGCTGTTCCTTTATTTGTTCTATTGTCCTTGTATATTGGCCAAATCACTTCTTATTTTAAAAAAACCATAGTTGAGATACTCTTTTTAATGTTTAGACTAGAGATGTAGAAGTGCAAACTATTTGGTTCTTTCTTTCTTTCCTGAATTTGCTTCATAGGGACTTTGAGCCAAACAGGTTTATCTTCTGGAGAATTCATAAAACTTTCCCTTGTAGGTGGTCATTCCTCGCAGCCCACGGCAAGCTAAAGGATTACTGTTGTCATGTATCCGTGATCCAAACCCTGTTGTCTTTTTTGAACCAAAGGTACAAGTGCTAAAGTTCCCTCAGATGGAAAAGTTCATTTGTACAGAATTTATCCCTGATTGAATTCTTAAGCTAATTTATAAATGTATCTTGGAACTTCAGTGGCTTTACCGTTTGGCAGTGGAAGAGGTTCCTGAGCATGATTATATGTTGCCTCTATCTGAGGCAGAGGTGATTCCTGAACTTCAATAACTGCTGCTTGTTTGTGGTTTTATAGAAATTTCTGAATCTGAATTCAAAATTGCATTGTTACACTTAGGTGATTCGTAAAGGCAGTGACATCACACTAGTAGGCTGGGGAGCTCAACTCTCCATTATGGAACAAGCGTGCATTGATGCAGAGAAGGTACTAATTTTTCATTTCTCAGTTCTGTTGATCAATGACAATAGTTAGATACACAATTACGGCCCGCCCTAAAGCCCCAGTTACTAACCTTGCCTAAGTTGAGCAATAGACACCCTTCTAAATTGGGGAGGATACCACTCAACTGCAATGGCTTGCTGTTTGCTTTTGTTAGCAAAGTTTACGGCACAAGCACATACTCCAATTTTGATATGTTAAGTAATTTCAGAATAATAGATGGCCACTAGTATTGATTCCATGTGGTCATATGATCAGTGATAGGGTTTTCTTTAGTAAAACATCTAAATTCATCTGAATGATGGGATTTTGCAGGATGGAATATCTTGTGAACTTATAGATCTGAAAACTCTAATACCCTGGGACAAAGAAACAGTTGAAGCGTCAGTCAGTAAAACAGGAAGACTTCTTGTGAGCATACTACCTCTTTATTACATTTGAATGTCTCCCTGCAATTATTTGGAAGTTAATGAGTATTACTTCTTGTCATTTGTATAGATTAGTCATGAAGCTCCAGTTACTGGAGGTTTTGGTGCTGAGATCTCGGCTTCCATTATGGAACGTTGCTTTTTAAGAGTAAGCAGTTTCGATTTGCTCTTTTTCTGTTTAAAGAGTACTAAAGTGATCCAATCCAACTGCTTTTATGTTTTGATATTGTATTCCATGCCTTTCAGTGACATTTCCAACCTTGTTTTTGAACCCGTAATTCTTAAACACCATTGCCACCACCCAAAACTGAAAAAGCAAAACAAAAAGAAAGAAAAACGAAAAAGAGTTAAATCATGCTGATTCTTCTTCTTGGTCACAAGAATATGCATGAAGTGGAATGTAACTGACAAAAAGTTGCTAGAATTAGGACTATGCACAAGAATAAGCAGCAAGTGGCTGTGGAATTACTGCTAAAGAAAAATAGATATGTTTTGTAAGATGCAGGTAATTGGGTAAAATGATATGACAAAATGCCATGTGTTTGTGCAGTTAGAAGCTCCTGTTGCTAGAGTTTGTGGCTTGGACACCCCATTCCCTCTTGTTTTTGAACCCTTTTACATGCCAACAAAGAACAAGGTTATTTCTTTTCTACATTCTACTCATTTCTTGGGTGAATTATCTGCCATTTTTGCTGACATCTAGCTCTCTCTTTCCCTCTGCAGATTTTGGACGCCATCAAAGCAACAGTCAATTACTAGGAACAAGTCTTAGATAGACATGCATGCAATTTTTGCATCTTCATAAAGATAAAAGAAGAAAAAATCTGTATCTACATATATATAGTATATCTTGTTAACCCTTACTTTCAAAGTCTAATAATAATAGGATAATATAATAAAGTAGAAAATATTCAATAAGAAATTCTCAAATTGCTGAGGGTACTACTATTATTGCCAAAAACATAATGCAGAGGGCCATTTGTATGATTGTATCTTTATTAATTAAATCTTTTTCCATTTTAAGATTGTTATTATTATAAAAAATAATTTATTCATAATCTGAAATGATATTCAATGCTTTCCACATTGAAGTTTGAACTTATTAATGTACAATTAGTACTATTTTTAATGTGGAATATCACCTTTACTCTGTTTTCAGATATTAACTTTTGATAAATTTATCACTTCAAAGGTAAATTAATCGAAAAATATGATTTATCAATTTTTTTTTTGGTCTTGTGCAGAATGAATATTGAATTTAAGAATGCAAAAGTTAATTTAAATGATTAATCATGTAAAATCAAGTTCATACGATTAATTCTGGAGAAAATGGCTTTAAGTACAAAAAAACTGGATTAATTTCTACCGTTGAAAACATATAGTCCACGTGGCAACCATCAAGTTGATATTCGAAATTACTGCAGGCTAGCACTTGTCGCACAAAAGCAACTGAGTAATAAAGCACAAAACTTTTTAAAGTCTTGGATTTCCCTCTTCGGAAACCAATTTCTCCAGTTTCCCTCTTCGGAAACTTTGAAGTCTTCGCTACGCAGGTGGAAGACTGGTCAGGATCATTTGAGGGGGATTCTCGAGCCGATGATGATAAGTTCAGTTCAATGTCTTCGGCATTTCTTCATATCGTCCAAATCAGCGAGAGGTAAGGTTCCTTGATTCCATATCCTCTGTTTGTGTTAAAACCTGAATGGGGTTTTACTTACTAAATTAAATTAATGGTTTTTGGTAGATTATAAATGCTGTGCCTGGAATGTCCATTTTAAGTGTATCTTCTAGCATTGTAACAATTCCATGTTATTTAATCTTAAGGTGTATTAGACAATCTAGGTTTGATACCTGTTATCCATTTTCTTGTTCCAGAAAATATGTTGATGTTGGTTAATTATATGAAAACATGTATAACATTATAAGGGTTGCACTGCTACAAAATCCTTTGTTGTTAATTAGACAATTGCAGGATGAAATACAAGAAAATGGAGGTGAAATGATCCCATTCCAAAATTTGTTGCAAAATTGCACTGCAACTAACTAATAGTATAAATTTAGAATTATTACATTAAATGGTGAGCTATTACATAATTCTTTGTTGCTATTGGATAATTCCAGGGTTGAGAATTGCAGTTGAAATGCTGCTCCCTAGTTCTACTATATATTAAACATAATTTGATTTGTTGCTGCAAGTGTTGGATAATATTAGCTCTATTATTATTATTATCTCCCTAATAAATGTGTTATTGTTATATTATCTTAATGATGTTATGTTATTTTAACTTCATAGATTGAATGACCATATCTACTTTATTTGGGTTAATCTACAGGAGGCTCATTGCTGTAGACTGTAGTCAATGGGGTCATGATTTTCGCCCTGACTACAAAAAGCTTAATATACTAAAAATTCAGTTTCCAAATGTACCTGTAGTAGCATTGACAGTATGTGGTTCCTTACCCTTTAATGTCTGCATCTATTGTACATTTACTGTGTTATTGGCTGCAATCTTTTGTTGGCTTAATTTTTAAGTTTTATCTTTGCAGGCTACTGCTACACTTAAAGTCCAGAATGATCTGATGGAGATGCTGCATATTCCAAGATGTGTAAAGTTTGTCAGCAGTGTTAACCGGCCAAATCTGTTTTATATGGTACTGTTATTAGTAATTGCCATTTTAATGGTATGATTCTGTTCTGTCTGCATTGTAGTTTTTAGATGAAATTGAATTTCTTCAATTGCAGGTTCGTGAAAAGTCATCTGTTGGAAAGGTAGTTATTGATGAAATTGCTGAATATATAAAGGAATCTTATCCAAATAAGGAATCTTGGCATAGTTTATTGCTTTTCCAGAAAGGAGTGTGAACAGGTCAGCTTTTTGACACACATGGCTACACCCATAGAGATATGCAAGAGATCATCTTCATGTTTCTTACTGTTTAATCTTTATTGTCCCCTTTCACGGGCACCTTAGTTGGTGCCTTGGTGGTTGTCTCTTGATTTTTCTTATCTAGATTGTTGTTTGTAGTTAATACGTATACTCTTAGGAACAAAAGTTATACTTAGTATGTTGCTTCTATGTGCTAAAAGTAATCAACAGATGCATAGACATTAACCATTATATGTACCAAATTATGTTGCTTGCTAATATGTTTCATGTGCTACATCTTAGCATGTAACTCACCTGGTCATATTGCATACTTCGCTTGATAGGGGCAAGTGATAGATTATAGGAGAGATGGGCAGATGACTCATCCCTGTTTGGATGCTCTTGCTGTGCTATAACAATTGTTAATATGTGTTGGTTGTCATGTTATTTAATAAGGTGTTAGTACTAAGTTTCTAGATTGACATTAAGTATATATGTTCATTTTCAGTTTTTGGTTGTCGTGCCTTCGCTTATGCCAGGTTGCATTTGGTATGGGAATCAACAAACCTGATGGTAAGTACAACTTACCTTATTTTGATTGAATTATTATAGCCCCTGTAAACTGATCAGGTTGATCAAGTCTTTCTGGTCTTAAATATGAAACTGAGTATCTCAGATGATGGAATGCAAGATTCATTTTGATTGTATGCTATTTAAAGACTAAATACAAACTTGTAATCAGTAATCACAGCTATTATGAGAAATTGAGAACCAAGTTCTGAGAATGATTTAAGACAGTATCAAATGAACTTTTAGCGCTATGTTGGTGGCTAAATTAATATTTCAACATAGTTATCAGTATGGTCGTGTAGCTTGCCAAGTTTATGTTATATAAATTTTACAAAATTTTTACTTCTAAAGACAGTGACCCCTATAATTTTCTAGTAATCCCTCATTCTGAAATATTCAATCCACAGCCTATGTGTTGGACATATTTTATAGATGAAACTAGTGCTGGAAGTAACGGAAGTTTACAACTTAATATATTTGAGGAGATAATACTGCTAGAACTTTAGGAAAACGTGTGTTGTCATTCCTCTCTTTTCTTTTTTCTTCTTCTCTGATGTGTAAAGAACAGCTTTCGCTATGTGCATGAGCACATAAGCTATTCTCTTTTCGTTATATGTGTGTTATTCAAAACATTTGTACTGTCCGGCTTATGTTTGACACTCTGTAGCTGCTTGTAGTCAAGTTTGTCATCCATCACAGCTTGAGTAAATCAATGGAAACCTATTATCAGGTTTTTAGCACCCCCCTCTAAACTTTTTTGGTTTCTACATTCTCTCCTTTCTAACTTTCTTTGCTGTAGGAAAGTGGCCGAGCTGGAAGAGATGAACTCCCTTTTTTAGGGCTGCTGATGTTCCTAGGCAGGTAAATTACTCTGAAGTATTTACAGTATCATGATTGTTCTAGGTTTTCTTGTAATATTAATCATGATCTCTATTTGAACAGAGTTCCATGGTCTTCTATGAGAAGTCTGGATTGCAAAACCTTTATGACATAGTTCGATATTGTCAGGTATTAATCATCTGTTTTAGATATCCTACATCATTTTCACTTTCTGAAGTGGCTCAATAAGGGTGCTTACTCCATATAACTTAGGGAACTTGTCTGGAAGAATGATTCTAGTAATCAGACATAAGTGATGTTAGTTGAATTTCACCTTCTTTGTCGCTGAGTGCCAATTACTCTAACCATAGTCAATCTTAGATGGACTACAAGCATAGAAAATGCAAACGAAGACCCAATCTAAGATGGCAAAGACACCCGTATAACTACTACTTGCATGCTAATAGGTTAGATGACTTTTACTAGAAAGCCTCATGCTTGTAGGGTTTTGATGCCAATGCTCAATTTTTATCATTGAGTTCATTGGCTTGTAATTTTGCCACCACTATTTGTTTCAGCACTGGTTTGAGAGTTTGTACTTGTTACATTTAAATTCAGACGTTTAGTTATATTGCTAGATGTGCATGTCTGAAATCCTTTATTTCTAGCGAGCAGCTAAAGTTTCTTCTCATGTGTGTCTCTGTCTTTGCATTGAAATTCATTTAGCTTTATACATGGCTAGCCTCTCATATATTTTAGACATAAAGCGTTAATCTAACTCTCCTCAATGAAAATTTTTGACAGACATGCTTATTTTTTGTGGAAAGGAAAGATGATAAACTCTTACTTAAAGAGGAAAGATGGTTTGTGCCCTTTGATGTCTCAGGAGGAAACTGCCCTTACTTTCAGGCTGCTCGACATAATCGGTGCAGATGTATAGGTGTAACTAATTTATGATGGAAGGAGGAGAATTGCTAAGTTTGTTGGTCCTTAATATATGTATTATTATATTATAATATATATGTTAAAAATAAACGGTTGTATTTTTCAAGAAGAAAAGTACTAAATCCACCTTTTTTTAATTACCATTCTATTTGACTTTGAGTCAAATTGTAAGACAAACTCCGTTAGAAGATTGATAAAGATTAATATTTCTTTTATATATATATATAAAAAAAAAAAGATAATTAACTACTCCTAATCCCATAAGGAGTAGTAAAACAAGGTCGGCGGTAATTAGGTTTGGGTTTATTATATAAAAGGTCTAGCCCTAGGAGAACATAATTTTGCTAACACATACCAAGGAAGATTGTTTCAGCAAAATACGTGGTTCGCAAGTAAGAAAAATTTCCCCTGTTTTCTTTTTTTTCTTCTTTTGCCATCGTAATTTCCCAGTTATTGTACTCTTCTGTTTCTTATATAATTTTCTTCATCTCTGATTCATCGCTAAGTTTAGGGTTTCTTTTATCAGGAACAGAGTCAAACCATGGAGCAACAGTCGGGTCCCAAGCTTCATACTACGTTGGAAGAGGGATGGGGTTTTATGGAGAAGGGGATTACGAAGTTGAAAAGGATACTGGAAGGGCATCCGGAGCCATCATTCACCTCTGAGGAATACATGCATCTTTACACCGTTATCTACAACATGTGTACGCAAAAGCAACCCCATGACTATTCTCCACAGCTTTATGAGAAGTATCGAGAGGTATTTGTAAATTATATTAATGAATCAGTATTGCCTTCAATACTAGAGAAGTATAATGAGTTCATGTTGAGGGAACTTGTTAAACGATGGGCTAACCATCAACTTATGAAGAGGTGGCTGTTCACGATTTTTCCATTACCTTGATCGATATTTCATTACCCGGAGATCGCTTCTCTCACTTTCTGACGTTGCTAAGGAGTGCTTCCGTGATCTGGTTTATAAGGTTGTTCATGAAAAAGTCAGGAAGGCTATTATCTTGTTGATCAATGAAGAACGTGAGGGGAAGCAGATAGATAGAGCATTGCTGAAGAATGTGCTGGATATTTTTGTTGAGATGGGGATGGATTGTTATGAGAAAGATTTTGAAGACAAGATGGTTAAGGATTCTGGTGCTTACTATTCGAGGAAGGCTTCAAGTTGGATTGTAGAAGATTCTTGTCCTGATTACATGATTAAGGCGGAAGAATGTTTGAAGAAGGAGAAGGAAAGAGTGAGTCACTATCTGGATTCAAGCACTGAGACGAAATTGATCGAAAAAGTACAGCAAAAGTTATTGGTGGCACATGCAAATCAGCTTCTTGAAAAGGAAAATTCGGGCTGCAGGGTCTTGCTTAGAGATGACAAAGTCGATGATCTTTCAAGAATGTTCAGACTTTATTCCCAGATTACAAAAGGGTTGGATCCTGTTTCCATTATGTTCAAGCAGCATATCACTTCTGAGGGTATGGCATTGATTCAACAGGCTGAAGATGCTGCAGCAAGTAAGGAGGCGTCGAGTTCTTCTGCTGGTGGACACGAGCAAGTTCTCATGAAGAAAATCATGGAGCTTCATGATAAATATATGGCGTATGTGGCTGATTGTTTTGAAAACCATACTCTGTTTCATAAGGCCTTGAAAGAGGCTTTTGAGGTTTTCTGCAACAAAAGTGTTGCTGGGTGTTCAAGTGCAGAGCTTTTGGCTACTTTTTGTGATAATATTCTCAAAAAGGGTGGTGGAAGTGAGAAATTAAGTGACGAAGCCATTGAAGAAACACTTGAGAAAATTGTTAAGCTTCTTGCATACATTGATGACAAAGATCTCTTCGCCGAATTCTACAGGAAAAAGGTTGCTCGTAGATTGCTGTTTGATCGTAGTGCTAATGAAGAACATGAGAGAAGCATTCTGTCTAAGTTGAAGCAGCAATTTGGTGGGCAGTTCACCTCCAAGATGGAAGGGATGGTCACGGATTTGACATTGGCTAGGGAAAATCAAGCTGGGTTTGAGCAATATCTCAGGGAAATCAACTCAGTTGCACATCTCGGGATTGATTTCACGGTTACTGTTCTGACAACAGGATTTTGGCCAAGTTATAAATCATCTGATCTTGTCCTTCCTCGAGAGATGGTCAACTGTGTGGAAGCTTTCAAGGTGTATTATGGAACCAAAACAAAACATAGAAAGCTTACATGGATATACTCATTGGGAACTTGCCACCTCAATGCCAGATTTGATCAGAAACCCATTGAATTGATTGTCTCAACTTACCAAGCTGCTCTCCTTTTGCTCTTCAATGGCGCTGCTCGTCTGAGTTACTCAGAAATCATCGCTCAATTGAACTTGACCCAGGATGACTTAAACAGATTACTCCATTCCCTTTCATGTGCCAAGTACAAGATTCTGCTCAAAGACTCAAACACAAAAAACATCTCCAAAAGTGACTATTTTGATTTCAACTCCAAGTTTACAGACAGGATGAGGAGGATTAAGATTCCTCTGCCTCCATCAGACGAAAGGAAGAAAGTTGTGGAAGATGTTGATAAGGACCGCAAGTACGCCATTGATGCTGCACTTGTTCGTATAATGAAGAGTAGGAAGGTTTTGGGACACCAACAGCTTGTTTCAGAGTGTGTTGAGATGCTGAGTCGCATGTTCAAACCTGACATTAAAGCCATCAAGAAGCGGATAGAAGATCTCATCACACGAGACTATCTTGAAAGAGACTCAGAAAATCCAAATGTGTTCAAGTACTTGGCCTAAATGGTAAAAGGTCTTTAGATTTTTGTTTCAAGTGTCTTTTTTTTCTCTCAAGTTCATGGATTTTTGTTTAAAGTGTTTAGTTTTTCATGGAAAGCATATTATTCCTCTAGGAACTATCTATATAACTTTCCAGAATGATTATTTATCTCTTCAAAAGCTTCATAATTTTATCATAAACATGAAATTTATTCATACACAGACTTGGAATACTCTGTTTTTTCTTTTTTAATGGGACTGTTTAGAACTGCCTATTATAATTAAGATAACGAATAAAAAGTATATAATCATCAATTGATGGGCACAACGCTTAAGGGTCCATTAAAGGGTAATGGTAAGTTCTCATCTTTTTCACCCTGCAAAAGATTGGATAGGATTAGCGAATCGCCGAATGAAATTGGTGCTTCGTCTACATTGGCTCCTTATCTGTAATCGTTTCACCACCGTTTGACCGTTTTACCACCGTTTTGGGTCCAACTTCTGTACAGTTGCCACCGCTCTATTAAACGAAACCATTGTCAACGAGGTGGAAACCCTTGTGGGATTTCTTATTTATTTTTAATTTCGATTTTGATTCATATAATCCTTGCTTGGATTAAGAGTTGCTTTCAAACGATTGTACTTGTCAACATATGAGCATCTTGTTTATTCCTATATTGCCACTCTTCAAAGATTTAAGTATTTACATTAACCATCCTTTGAAAGCTTTGTTTACCATTTCTAGTCCAAATATTCAATCTTTTATGTTCTCGGGTTATTCTCAATTTGGACTTACGCTTTGTAACTTACCTTCATTGGTCAATGTTAATATCAATTTCCTGCCTCCGTCGGAAAGTTTTTGCCCAAATGTAGATGAGATTCCTCTCCCTTACTGCACAGTTGAGTTTTTTGAAAGAATTGCGGCATCAAATCTCTTACACTATCACATTCGCACTTCGGGTATGTCAAATTGTGTAAATTTCCCATATCTTTTTCATCATTGCTCAAACTCTTTTAATAATCCTCCTAACAAACACACTAATATTTGTTTTGGTTTGCTAGACTATCTATCGTATAGTCCCATAGAAATGTACATACTACCGAGGGAAATTTTCAACTTTTGGGCGGGCCATGGCCCCCTCATGCTACCATGAAGATCCGCCCCTGAGTGATGCATAATGGAGATTCAGCTTCGAATCAGTTTAACAACATTGATGAACATTCTTTAAAAGTCACATAATCTATGGTCTATGTGGATTCATTTCAATATAAAAATAGACTTCTTTTCATTGATGTGATAATTTTGTATATCCTTATGAAATTGTTCAAAGCCTAGGCCAAAATTGTTAAAAGCATAGGTTAGCTCCCTATCTCGTAACCTTTCTATAAATTTTTGGTAACCACGTAATGAAATTCTGATAACCTTCCTATGAAATTCTGGTAAACTTCCTATAAGATTATGCAAATTGTTGAGGCAGAGCTCATATTAGAGCCTAACATTGATGGGAGGCTTTTAATTGAGCCGATTTTGTAATGTTGGACTTGGTAATTTAAGTTTTTTTAAAGATAAAGCCTTAAATTGAGTACTTTTTGCAACTTTGAACCCTTATTTGAACATTTATCCAAAAAAGAATGCAAAAGTTAATTTAAATGATAAAAAAGTTTGCTCTCCTAAGATTAAAAATCAAGTTCATACTTCATACGATTAATTCAACCTTTAAGTACCAAAAAAACTGGGTTAATTTCTACCGTTGAAAACATATAGGCCACGTGGCAACCATCAAGTTGATATTCAAAATTGCTGAAGGCGAAGGGAAGCGCCGAGCAGGCGAGCACCCTTGTCGCACAAAAGCAACTGAGCACAAAACTTTAAAGTCTTGGCTTCCCTCTTCGGACACCAATTTCTCTAATTTCTTTCTCAGTTCGAAATGGAAGTTGGTGAGATAGCGGAGGAACTGCAAATAGTTGAGACAGAGATTCAAGACGTTGAAGGTTTTTATTATTATTATTATTATTATTTTTTTCTTGAATTTAAATTAATGTGATTGTTTGTGAAATTGAAGAATGAGCGTGTTGATTTCTGCAGACCAGATAAGAGCATTATTGGAGAAGCAAGAGAGGTTGTATGAGAGACAATCGGAACTGAAAACTTTGCTGGAAGCATGCTCTGAAGATGTCTCCGTTCAAGCCACCACCGCTACGCCGGTGGAAGACTGGTCAGGACCATTTGAATGGGATTCTCGAGCCGATGATGTTAAGTTCAATGTCTTTGGCATTTCTTCATATCGTCCAAATCAGCGAGAGGTAAGGTTCCTTGATTTCATTTCCTCTGTTTGTGTTAAAGCCAGAATGGGGTTTTACTTACTAATTAAATCAATGGTTTTGGTAGATTATAAATGCTGTGATGAGTGGAAGAGATGTTTTGGTGATTATGGCTGCAGGTGGTGGCAAGAGTCTTTGCTACCAGCTTCCTGCTATCCTTCGCGAAGGAATTGCTCTAGTTGTCAGTCCTTTGCTTTCTTTAATTCAAGATCAGGTCTCTCACTCTTTCTTTCTTTTTGAATAGTTCTACTTATGATATTGCTGTTGTGTATCATATTGTTCGGTATTCTATAGAAAATTTTGAACTTGGGTGGTAAAATAAATTCAGGTAATGGGATTGACTGCCTCGGGCATTCCAGCATTCATGCTCACATCCACCACAAGTAAGGAAGATGAGAAGTTCATATACAAGGCCCTGGAGAAAGGTGAAGGAGACCTCAGATTATTGTATGTCACACCTGAGAAAATATCCAAAAGCAAGAGATTTATGTCCAAGCTTGAAAAATGCCACAATGCTGGTCGCCTTTCTCTTATTTCAATCGATGTCAGTTTTTCTTCTTGTTCTCTATGCTCTTTGCTCGTCATCCTTATGCATGTATCTTTTGTTCCTTTTTTGTTTTCTTATTTTAATTCCTTATTCAGTCCTCATGCATATTCTGTGTCTTTAACAAGCATTCATGGTTATTATGAATTTAGTTTTAATATTCAAAATAGGTTTATTAGAGCTGTGAGAGTTATCATGAATGCCTGGAATGTCCATTTTAATTGTTTCTTTTAGCTTTGTAACATGCTATGTTATTTAATCTTAAGGTGTATTAGATAATCTAGGTTTGATACCTGTTATCCATTTTCTTGTTCCACAAAATATGTTGATGTTGGTTACTTATAGGAACACATGTATAACAGTATAAGGGGTGGACTGCTACAAAATCCTTTGTTGTTATTAGACAATTGCAGGATAAAATAAAAGAAAATGGAGGTGAAATGATCCCATTCCAAAATGTGTTGCAAAATTGCACTGCAACTAACTAATCAGAATTTAGAATTGTGTAGGGTCCACTAAAATATTAAAAGGAGACCATACATTAAATGCTGAACCATTACATAATTCTTTGTTGCTGTTGGATAATTCCAGGGTTGAGAAATGCAGCTGAAATGCTCCCTAGTTCTACTATATATTAAACATTACTTGATTTGTTGCTGCAAGTGTTGAATAATATTAGCTCTATTATTATGATCTCCCCAGGTAAATGAATTTAATAAATTTGTTAATGTTATACTGTCTTAATGATTTTATTTTATTTTAACTTAATAGGTTGAATGACCGTATCTACTTTATTTGGGTTAATCGACAGGAGGCTCATTGCTGTAGTCAATGGGGTCATGATTTTCGCCCTGACTACAAAAATCTTGGTATACTAAAAATTCAGTTTCCGAATGTACCTGTAGTAGCATTGACAGTAAGTTGTTCCTTTCCCCTAAACGTCTGCATTTATTGTACATTTACCGTGTTATTGGCTGCAATCTTTTGCTAGCTAAATTTATTACCTTACTTTTAAGATTTATTCTGCAGGCTACTGCTACACTTAAAGTCCAGAATGATCTGATGGAGATGCTGCATATTCCAAGATGTGTAAAGTTTGTCAGCAGTGTTAAACGGCCAAATCTGTTTTATATGGTACATTTATTAGTAATTGCCATTTTATTGGTATGATTCTGTCTGCATTGTAGTTATTAGATGAAACTGAATTTCTTCAATTGCAGGTTCGAGAAAAGTCATCTGTTGGGAAGGTGGTTATCGATGAAATTGCTGAATATATAAAGGAATCTTATCCAAATAAGGAATCTGGCATAGTATATTGCTTTTCCAGAAAGGAGTGTGAACAGGTCAGCTTTTTGACGTATGTGTGGCTACACCCATAGAGACATGCAAGAGATCATCTTCATGTTTCTTACTGTTTAATCTTTATTGTCCTCTTTTACGGGCACCTTAGTTGGTGGTTGTCTCTTGATTTTTCTTATCTGGATTGTTGTCTGTAGTTCATAGGAGCAAAAGTTATACTTAGTAGTTAGTATGTTGCTTCTATGTGCTAAAAGTAATCAGCAGATGCATAGACATTAACCATTATATGTACCAAAATATGTTGCTTCTATGTTTCATGTGCTACATCTTAGCATGTAATACACCTGGTTGTATTGCTTGATAGGGCAAGTGATAGATTGGAGAGATGGGCAGATGACTTATGCCTGTTTGGATGCTCTTGCCGTGCTATAGCAATTATTAATATTCATTGTTGTCATGTTATTTTATAATAAGGTGTTAGTATGAAGTTTCTAGATTGATATTAAGTATATATGTTATTTTCCCTGTCAAGAGCTGTAGGTTGCAAGTGAGTTACGTGAGAGAGGAATATCAGCTGATTATTACCATGCAGACATGGATGTAAATGCTCGTGAGAAAGTACACATGCGGTAAGCTCAAATCTTCTTAACTTTTGGAGTAATCTTGTTCTTGTTGTAGTATCTTATTCTCATGATAACCTCTTTTCTTTTGTATTTTCTTACCCAACTTTTCAGATTTGCAAAACACACATTGTATTGATGAATGATTGCTAAATATATTTTATCATTTTTCTTTGTTATGACTGTATTTCTCACTTTTAATATTTCTATTAATTGACAGACTTTGTAATGACTATATTACCTGCTCAATTTTATGCTCAAATATTATTGCATTCTAATGTTACAAAAAAAGTAATTTCTGGACTATTTCTTTGATAAATCTTTTTGTTCCTATTAAAATAAAACACAAATTTTAAAAAATTACCCTGTGATTATATACAAATTAAATTTATTTCTTGAGGTTTAAATTGTGAAATTCTTGAATGGATTGGATAACTAATTCTTACCTTTCTGGATGATGGCCTGCATACAATATCTGATACTGGATTTGTTGCTTATGGACTTTTGTGTGTAAATTTATAGCATATTCTTTGCTGTATCAATTCAATTGTCAATAAATGCAAGTCATGTCACAGAATCTTCGGGTTAATGAATAGCTGCAGTGATTCAATGTCAAGCATAGTGAATATCTTTTTTCACCCTCTTATATGTTTTCATATGCAGATGGAGCAAAAATAAATTGCAAGTCATTGTTGGTACAGTAAGTCTTATCATCAAATTTTTGGTATATCATTGTTCATTTTCAGCTTTTCGTTGTCATACCTTTGCTTGTATGCCAGGTTGCATTTGGTATGGGAATCAACAAACCTGATGGTAAGTACAACTTACCTTATTATGATTGAATTATAGCTTCTTTTTTGAAAAATGATCAGATTGATCAAGTTTTTCTGGTCTTAAATATGAAACTGAGCAACTCGGATGATGGAATGTAAGATTCATTTTAATTGTATGATATTTAAAGACTAAATACAAACTTGTAATCACAGCTATTATGAGAAATTGAGAACCAAATTCTGAGAATGATTTAAGACAGTATCAAATGAACTTTTAGTGCTCTGTTGTTGGCTAAATTAATATTTCAACATAGTTACCAATATGGTCGTGTAGCTTGCCAAGGTTATGTTTTTATAGTTTTTACATAATTTTTACTTCAGAAGACAATGACCCCTATAATTTTCTGGCAATCCCTCATGCTGAAATATCCACCGCCCCATGTGTTGGACAAATTTTTAGATGAAACTAGTGCTGGAACTAACATAAGTTTACAACTTTATATTTTAGGAGATAATACTGCTAGAACTTTAGGAAAACGTGTGTTGTCATTCCTCTTTTATTTTTTCCCCATCTTCTCTTATGTGTAAAGAACAGCTTCCTCTATGTGCATGAGCACATAAGCTATTCTCTTTTCGTTATATGTGTGTTATTCAATATCATTTATACGTCTGGCTTATGTTTGACACTCTGTAGCTGCTTGTAGTCAGGTTTGTCATCCATCACAGCTTGAGTAAATCAATGGAAACCTATTATCAGGTTTTTAGCACTCCCCTCTAAACTTTTTTGATTTCTACATTCTCTCCTTTCTAACTTTCTTTGCTGTAGGAAAGTGGCCGAGCTGGAAGAGATGGACTCCCTTCTGAGTGTCTAATCTTTTTTAGGGCAGCTGATGTTCCTAGGCAGGTAAATTACTCTGAAGTATTTACAGTATCATGATTGTTCTAGGTTTTCTTGTAATATTAATCATGATCTCTATTTGAACAGAGTTCCATGGTCTTCTATGAGAAGTCTGGATTGCAAAACCTTTACGACATAGTTCGATATTGTCAGGTATTAATCATCTGTTTTAGATATCCTACATCATTTTCTCTTTCTGAAGTGGCTCAATAAGGGTGCTTACTCCATATAATTTAGGGAACTTGTCTGGAAGAATGATTCTAGTAATCAGACATAAAGTGATGTTAGTTGAATTTCACCTTCTTCGTCACTGAGTGCCAATTACTCTTTAACCATAAGCAATCTTAGATGGACTACGAGCATAGAAAATGCACAGGAAGACCCAATCTAAGATGGCAAAGACACCTGTATAACTACTACTTGCATGCTAACATGTTAGATGACTTTTACTAGAAAGCCTCATGCTTGTAGGGTTTTGATGCCAATGCTCAATTTTTATCATTGAGTTCATTGGCTTGTAATTTTGCCACCACTATTTGTTTCAGCACTGATTTGAGAGTTGGTACTTGTTACATTTAAATTTAGATGTTTAGTTATATTACTAGATGTACATGTCTGAAATCCTTTATTTCAAGCGAGCAGCTAAACTTTCTTCTCATTGTAGTCTAAAAGACAATGTCGCCAAAGTGCCTTTCTCCAACATTTTGCAGAACCATTACAGGAGTGCAATGGTATTACTTCCCTTTTACTGGCTGTTAATGATAACTTTGGTTAAGTTAATCGCAAATTTATTTCATTTCAGGGATGTGTGACAATTGTGCTTCCCCAAGTAATGTTGAAGAAGTTGACGCCTCAAGTATGTTCTTTGACTTTAACTTATACATGTGTATGTTATATATTTGAATTTTTCTTTTAAATAATCTGCTTTTTGCCTTTCTTTTCGAGTCATTATTCATTAGTTGCTTTTCTATTTTTTCTGGATCTGCCATATGTTTCCGGTTTCCTCTTTATTTAACATTTTGTAGATAAATTTTGCTCCATGTGAGTTACTTGTTTTCCCTACAGAGTAAGTCAAAATCTGTGTCTTCTCTATGATTTTGCTGGCTGAAATTCAAATCTATTTCTTTTGACATTTAAAGATTCTTTACTAATATGTCTATAGCCTCTTCATAGAAGTCTAAAAGTTCTCTCTTTCTCGCCCTCTCTTTCTCTCTTTTATCCCTTTCCACTAGAAAACTGTCTCATATTAGCTTCTTTGATGGATTATTGATTTCCTAGACTCTTGTCGTGCAGTAGTTGTATTGATCTTATTATCCATTTCCTTATATCTCAATCACATGCTGATAGTTAATGGAGCTTAAAATTTTGATTTGAGGATTAAAAAAGCAAAGATAGAGAAGGAGACAATTCTTGATAGCTGTCCAATTTCATTTGATATACTTTTTGGTTCTTGGATTTCTCTTTCTTCTTCATCTTGATCCCCTCCCCCTTCTTTTTACTTCTACATCTTTTGATTCACCTGGGAAAGAAGTAAACAAAGAATATCGAGAAGTTAAAAAACCTGGGAAATCCCTCCTAGGTTTTCCATCCCATGTGGGAAGGGTGGCTCCAACACCCTTACAAAGTCCAACTTGTAAAAAATTGCATATTGTTTTTGATGATATGTCAGAACTACAAGGTCTCTATGATGTATAGGTGCATAAGAGAACTAGATGACTTATCTGGCAAAAAAAACCTTGGTTTCTGTCAGCATAACCACTTCTATAGGTGTAGAAATAGATAGGAAGAAGAAAAGAAGGGCAATTAGTGATGAGGCTTAGTGATTAATATGTTAAAATTTCAACGCATTAGAAAATTTTAGATTTGTACTGTTCTTGTTCTGAGTTTCTTTTCTGTTTTTCTTTTTTCATTTCTTTTCTTAAGAAGGGAGTTCTTAAGGTTGATTTCTCTACGGTGCTGTGTGTATGCCAGATGTTAGACTCAAATGTGTTGTAAAATATTTTGTTATTTTAGAAGTAATCTGTTATATTATATTTCTGTTTGGTACAACACTTCAATATTTTACTTAATATAATCATTTTTCGCAGGTCATGCAAAACTTATGCTTTCTCTGGTCCATGATATGCAAGAGAACAATCAAAGAGTGACAATGTTGCAAATGGTGGACAAAATGAAAACTAAGCAAAAAGAACTAGGTTCATCTGTCTCTTCTTATAACTACATCTAATAAGCATGGACATGGTTAGGATATATCTATACATACCAATATGTATTTCTCTTGCATTACCGTTGTATAATGTGCAGAATGCTTCAAACCTGTTGTATTCTATCTACTACGATGTAAGAGGGGGAAAAGGATTTTTTTTTTTCAAAAAAAAAAAGAATTTCTTAAAGGAGCACAAGATTCACTGGGTTAAGTATAGGCCACGGAATTAAAATCTTCCAGAGAATAGTGGGTAATAGTTCCTCTCTCTTGGGATATGAAACTAATAGTGACTTCTAAGAAATTTGCGTCCTGCATTTTGTGGTCTAGAAGAATTTAGAAATCATGGCTTGTGCAATGTAGTTATTGTGGTGTTTATGCATCCTTAGAGCAAGCTCAAACTGTAATTACCCTGGGAATTTTGTGTTGACCTGTGATTTGCTAATGAACTTATTCATGCTTGGGTGCATTAAGGATATTTACTCTCAATAAAGTTATCTCGTGTCATATTCAGCATGTTGGCTTCATAAATCTGCATCTTTTCTATTGAAGTTGTCACCTTTCTTTTTCTTTTTCCTCACATTCTAAAGTTCTTGCTAATGTGCAAAAAAAAAAAAAAAAAGGTCTATTCCTGTCAATTAACATATATTATAGTTACTTAAATATGTCTTTTGATATTTTCAATGCCCCAGATTTCGAACTCAAGAGGGAAGAACTGGAGCAGCTGGTGGTACAGCTTATACTAGATCGTGTTTTGGTATGATACACTACCCTTATGGAACATAAATGTTTTTCTCTTCCGCACTACGAATCTAGTAATCCAATTTGAATGCATCTAATCTGGCTGCTGACCGGTATTAGAATTTTGTAGATGATATGCTCATTGGCAGTTGAGGTATTGTTAAAACTTGATGTTTCTTAAAAATCTGAATGAACCATATTAGGCTGATGAACCATCTCTAAACATCTTTAATGTTAAATTTGCTTACTATTGGCACAAGTTAAAAGTTCTATTTACGCTAAATTACATCAGGAAATCATGCTCTGTGTGGGTGCTACGAGCAATAGGAGAGACATTTCAGTCAATGAGTATTTTTATGTCTGAGCATGAACAAAATATAGATGGCTACTTATCCCTGCGAGGCAATTTGCAGCCATTGGTTTAAATTCTTCCATCACAATTCTCCTTGTAAGAGGAGACGATGGATATAGTACTGTTCTGCAAAATGATATAATGTGGGATTCGCAGTCATTATTTTGGTATATAGAGTTTATTTTTCAAAGAAAAGAAACTCTAGAGTGAAATACTACATGCTGTCTGAAGTATGACTGCTTATCCAACATGTACATCATTCATTTTGCACAAACCACAATGATTCACTTGAGGTAATTTGAAAGGAAGAATATACTTCATCAGAAGTTGTGTTGTAACTTCTTATACTAAACAAAACATTTAGGAAGATAAGTTGCCACTTGCCACCATAATCAACAGTTGTACTTTAGGCCTTTTACCCTGTTAGGGTGCTGCAGTACTGAACGATACAGTAGATGGATACAGTTTTCCTTTTAGATGTAGTTATGATAATTTTTTCTTTCTATTTATTTTTATGTCTTTTTGCCCCTTCCATTATGCAGAAGGAAGAATTTCAGCATACTGCTTATGCTACAAATGCTTACATTACAGTAGGATCATCAGCAAACCAAGTTTTGCAAGGTATAGCTTGATACATATTGGTGGAATATAGAACACTGCTAATCTGCCGTTATTTGTTTTGTGGCTATGGTTTTACTTTTACCTACGGACTTGCTACTATTGCATTAAAGTCTCTGTTGGAAGAGGAAATGTCACGTTGCTGTTCTTTTTCCCGTACATTAATCATATTTGATTAGATAATCGTCTAACGTTTTCCTGCCGCAAAATACGTTAACATTCTCATGATTGATTTATCACCAAACATGCAGGGAGAAAAGTTGTTAAGTTAGAGGTTGATGGCAGATCGAAAGTTAAAGGTGGATATACGAAATCAATTAAACATGGTGTTGCATCTAATTTGGAATTCAAGCTAGATGAGCTGAGGAAGGAACTTGCTTCACATGATGGGGGAATATTTCCTCATTCTGTCTTGTCAGGTCAAAATATCAAGCTCATAAGTGCGAAGAAACCAAGTTCAACTAAAGAGGTATGTTTCAAAGTTTCTAGTCCTTGTCTTGCGTGGTTGATACATGTTCTCTTGCTGGAATGAAATCGTGTATAGCATTATCTTGTTCTGTTTCGAAGAAAGAGAGAGATTGGATTATATAATGTTAGATATTTGGTTTCTTTCAGTTGGAAACGATTATTGGAAAGTTGAAGACAGAGAAGTATGGGGATAGAATTCTTGAAGAAGTCAAGAAGCATGGTAATGGTGAGCAGATAAATGAGGATGTGTCGAAAAATGAAGAACAAGTCAGTGAAAGAAGACCCAGAAAAAAGCTCAAGACCAAAAAGGAAGTAGTTGTTCTTAGTGATGGGAGCGGTAATGATGAATCATAAATTTCTTAATAGTAGTTAACTTAAAACTACATCACGTTTATTCTTATAGATAAATTGCTGCTGGGCTTATTACAACAGCTCAAAGTTGTTTCTTTTCTATCTTAGATTGTTTGGTCGATAACAACAAAACCGGCTGATTAGTTGATATAAGAGAGAATTATAGCCAATTAAAATTTCTGTTTAAGATTCAGTCTTGTTTCATGACTTTTGTAAAAACAAATCCTAAAAGGCAATTCAGAAGTAAAATCGTTGGAATATGTGGTCTCTTTAGAAGAGAATATATAGAATAACATAAAAATAAATGGAAAATGGGATGAAAGAGTGCACAAAGAACGATCTGCACCAAGTTTGCCAAAAGCAATTGCAGTTTTACTACCAAAATATAAGTCAAATTAGTTTACTAGAATAAAGTTTCTCTAAAGCTCAGACCAGGAAAATCTACAAAACCACCTGGAATCAGATTTGATAAAGCTATCTTATCACCTTAAACAAAAACAGAAATTCCTCAAAACTACTGTATTTTGAACGTAAATAAATGTAGTATTGCATATAAATAAGGTGGACACCGATAATTTGACCCCAACCGTGTGTTTCTTGGTGTCGCAAATCCATTGATATGGAGAAACGCCGGGTTTACAATATATTCCATTTATCTGCTAAAGCTTCGGTAATTCTTCCAATGCACATAGCAGCACTAAGGGGATAACCGGAAACTGGAAGAAGTGCAAAAATGTTCATTAGTAATAGTAATAATGCTTAAACATTTGAAAACTGATAGCCTAGATAAACACAAAATTGCAAAGTCAAGTACAAGAAACATCATATCTATAGCAACCAAACCACTAATACAGAAACACTTGTATTAATGCATGCAGGGACATTCTATGATCTGAACACTGACATACTCTTCCTTTTACAGGAATTTGAGGTTATCATGACAATGGTTTAGGTATTTTCCTTCAAACCAGGTTCTGCCTTAAAACAAATGATAAGAACAAAATCTCATAGTTATAAAAATGTGAATGGTCTTGAATCTTGTAATAAGTCCAAAGTATCCATCTCCAACCCAACAGAACTTTTCAGCTAAAAGAGAATCTATGTTCAAAGAATACATCCATTAGTGTAGCCTCTTAATTTTATCCTTAAGCATATTCTTGATTTAGTCCTACTGCCTTGGCATACTGCCAGCATATATCAGCTTAAATCCATGTTTCTTATGGGATTTTAAGCTAATGAATCAGAATCCTCAAAATTCCACAACACAATCAGAGATTGCAAACACAGAGTTGGAACTTACTTGCTATAAAATCATCGATATAGTCTGTCTCTATTTTCCCATGGGCCATTGCTCCCAACTGAAATTGCAGAGATATAGGATAAGAAAGCAATTGTAAATACAAAACAGAAAGAAAAGTATCTGATGTCACACAGAACTTACCACAAAAACAAGATCCACATCGTCACCAACAGAATCCACATATTTTCTCATTTTAATCAGTTTCTCTGAGCTATATGAGAAGCCTGATGTGCAAAGAAAATAACTTTGAGTTCTGGAAACAACAGGTTTCTCTCAACAAAATAAAGATTAACACTGAGACAAACCTACCTATTTTACGAGAGTTGACAGGAAAATAATTGGTTACAGGATTCTTTATCAGTTCTAAAAGCTTCTCGCGCTTACCAACCGCAGTTATTTTATGTTGCTGTAACAACTGCACTGCATGATGATTTGAAAGGATAGTAAGAACTAGTCACTTTTAGAATGCAGTGTGAGAGACAGAATGTCAATGTGATACTTACACATGATACCAGAAAACCGCTTAAAGGTCCTTGGAAGTCGAACATGAGGTTTAACTTCAATAAGTACACCTTTCTCCGTTCTAATATAGACAGCTTGCAATCTCCCAGCCTTATTGACTGGGCTATCTAAAATCGCTAAAAGAGCCTGAAAGAAACAGCACACTTGGCAGTTAGGTACAAGTCCTCCAATTAAGAACTTCACAACAAGCCTTGTCTCTAAACAAAGAGAATGTCAGTAGAAATTCTATACAATAGTTTTGGTGAACAAAGTCGGCAATATAAATAAATACAAAAAGAGAATGGAAGAAAGGGAAAATAACCTGATGGCAAATGTCAGGTCTGTAATCAGCAGGATTCTTGTTATTTTTACGCAAGAAATTGGCATGATCATCTGAGTTCAAGAGTTGGTAACTCTGTAATATGGAATCAGTTAGAGAATTCTGCACTAAATATATTACAATACAAATTTGCAACTCTTCAAAGTCCATTACTTAAAATAGAAATGTTAAGCATGATAAAGTGTACACACACAAAAAGAAGAAGAAAGAAAGAAAGAAAGAAAGGTTCCATCTACCTTTCCAACTTTACCAACTTCCAAAGAAGCCTTCTCAAGAACAAAAATGACCCCAGGCTTTTTGGTGTTTTGATCACTTCGGGCTATCGGGATTCCCACCAGGTCAGGTACTCCATCTTCCTCTCCTTCTTCTTGCTTATCCTGTGCTTCCTCTGTTGGTATTTCAATAGAAACTCGCTTTGCTGATTCTTTCTCTTCTGCTTCAGTGTCTTTTGCCTCTTCTACTTCTTCTCTATCATATTTCTCCTCTCTTGTCTTCCGCTTCTTCCCTTTTATCCCATGAGGCCGCACCATTTTGTTAACTCAAAAATTGCTGCTTTAACCTTTTAATGATTTCAGAATAAACAAAAAGAAAGCAGCTTAGCAAGATAGCACTTAAGTAGACTAAGAAAAACTCTCTATGATATTCAGAATAACTCTACAGAGTAAAATCTCCTAAGAGAATATGATAAGAAGAAACATGCTCTCCACTTTTATTACAAACAGTAGCACCACCAAAATTAAATACCCATATAATAAAAAAATAATATGGAGACAGGAAAATCGAGGAACTGACTGCATAAAACGAGTACACATTGAACAGATTGAAATAGTCTGGTGTAAAAAGGCAAGAAAAGCAAATGATAAACAATCTACATAACCCTTGTTAATTGCAAGACCAGAGAAAGCAATTGTTAGTAACTATATGAAGGCTGACAATCAATAATCAAACAAGGAATTACTAACAAATAAGCTTCATTCTTGTCTTGACTTATTCTGAAGATGAACTAAGGCTAACAATCAATATGCATATAAAACAATAATTCAACCACTTTCCTCCTTTGGAACAAAGAGACGAGAGAGCAAGCAAGAGAATCGAACAGAAAAGAAAATTTGTACTAAAATAAAAAAAAATGAAAGGAAAAATAGTAACATGGGTTTGGTTTTTCCACTTTCGAGTGGCCAAAAGAAAGAAAGAAACAGAGGATTCAAATGATTTAAGAATCACCTGTTGAGAGTTGTATGATGATTTGTTGAACAGATGAAACCTTGAAGATGGAAGGAGACGATACAATGAAAAAAAGGGTTATAAAATTTATCTGATATTTTTATTGAAGTTGCGGTGGAGGAAGTGGAAGCTTAAGCCACCGGAAAACTTTGAGAGGCTGTATCGAGCCGCCAGGGTTTATAGTGTCGGAGGAGAGGTTTAATTGGCTGCAGTGTCTGCAAGACAGTTTATGGTAAGGTTAGGTTACGATAGGCCACTGTAATTCAACCGTTAGATCTAACTTCAATTATTATAACCATTAGATGGCGCATATATACGTTAAAATTAATAATGGCCTTATTTTTTTTTTTTTAGAATAATGGCCTTATTCTAATACAAGTATCTTTTATTATAAATCTAACCCTTTATTACTTTGATCAACCTCATTGGACTATATATAATTTTACTATTATATCTTATTTAGCATATATATATATATATTCACAAATAGTGATAATCTTATTGTTAAATAAAAATAATAATTTTTATTTTGAAATATTTCTATATTTTGGTGTGTTATACTAGTACTTACATGCCGAGGCAAGGGTTATTATTTTTATTACATGGTTTTTTTAATAAAAAAAATATCCAATCAAATAAAAAAAATACATTGGCATGTCCTCAAATGGTTGTCACAATTAATCGCAATCTTTTTTTTCATCAATTAATTATAAGACGTTTAATTAAATCATTTTTTTATCAATCAATCTTATAATATTTAATCAAATAAATATTGCATCATTATTAAGCTTAATTGTATCACTTTACAAATAATTTTTCTCTCGAAATTATACTTGTAGAATTTCCATTCATTAATAAATTACCAATTAGCAACATCTACACTCTAACCCTAACAATAATTAATAGTGCAGAAGGGTTATTATGCTTCATGTCTTGCAAGTTGTCTGTCTCTTATATAACGCAAAATGTCAACTCAAATTCTCTAATGTTGACGATATACGTCTCCCCCATTTCTGATTTTTCAACCTACTAAAGATACCCAACCTCTAAGAATTACCTCTATCTTCTCAAGAATACACAACTTCTGATAACTACCTTTTTCTCCTCTATTTAGGGTGATGTAAAAGAATAGGATGGATATGATGAGATCTTAAAGGATTAAGAGTTTAAGGGATTAGAAAACTAGATACAAAAGTCAAGACAAATTAAAATATATGATTTTCTCTTATATCTCATCAAGTAATTGAGTTTGAACATACATTTATCTAATATATTTTGATCTTCTCCATAAACAAAGAACATACATAAGCTATTATAAATTATATTATATATAGCCCTTCTCTCCTCCTTTTCTCATTTTCCATTTCAATGCAAAACAATATGATAAGGAGTTCATGCAATGCAAACCCCTCTAAAAAGCTGGTAGTTGAATATAATTCAACATAGAAGGTACGTATATCTATTAATTAAGAACCTAACAACATTCAATAAACAATTATAATAACTAATAAGGTAATTATGAATAGACCATTTGAAGTAATAGTAAGCGTTGTTAAATTGGGAAATTATACCCGTATCTAAACTACAACTTGATGAGCGGATTTCATGCATTATTATTATCTAACTCAGGATACTTATATTATGTTAAGGTTTAACTAATAGATAAATTAAGAGACATATACATGATTATGATTATGATTTCTTGCACCAATTAATTAATCACAACGTACTATAAATTTCATGTTTCAAAAGGTTATCAAATAAAGAAGCAATTTACCCATGGAATCAAGAAAGACCAATGTTAACTATACAAAAATCCTATAAACAGTTATGTTTGAGCTGAATTAAACCAAAAGCAATAAGGTGAATGTCATAAATATACCCTCAATGATAGATTTTGAGGGCCTACGCCCATTGGATTATCAATTGTAAACCGAGGATCATTCATCATGTCTCAATCCTTAAAACAAAAATAAAATCATATCTCAAAAGTTAAAATACTCTAATGATTACTTGTAGGCTAAGCCAAAATTAGCTTAAGACGAGCTTGATCTCGAAGATGAACCATATATTTTGGATATAATTAACTTATAATTCATTGTCAAAAAGTGATTGGAGTCCATAATAATTTCAGAACAGTCTTGTTATTAGAAAGCACCTCGATCGCCATTTGTAAGACAAGTCCAACTTAGACAGCTAACTAACCCATCGAAGCTGATTTTGGTTGCTTAGGCAAAAATGGGGTTTTGGCGGTGCAAACGCTGATACGAAACGTTTCGTTTCAACTCAACTTGAATCGAAATGAATTTTACCATTGATAAATAAAGTTGTTAACAATTACCACAACGGAGTCGTCGTACATTTTAACTTGCTTGCATCTGTTTCAGCCCAAGTTGAATCGAAATGAATTTTACCATATGATAAATAAAGCTGTTAACAATTACTAGAGCGGAGTCGTTGTGCATCTTTAACTTTTCTTACTAATTATCAGTAGCCAACAGTTTGATAAAATCGGGAATTGGTTTCCAACCTTTTTACAAAGAGGAATGGAAATTCCAAGGTTGCTTTCTGTCGGTTTGAAATTGTTTGGACAATCGAAAACAGAAAGATAAATAAGGACTAACTCTTGATCAGATTGAAAAACAAGAATTTGAAGCTGAAGTTGGCGATCAAAGAGACAAGAGAATTGTTAAGTTTTCTGTCAAAGTTCAATGTAGAAAATAAAGGGAAAATTGAAAGATGAATTGAAAATCTCGGATAGATTTTGATTACTATTAACATATATATACATACAGAGGTGCCACTCTAAATCAAAGCTATTAACACATGTCAATTACAAAGTTTAAGAAAACAAATGACAAATTAACATTTAAAAAAAAAGTTTAACAACTGCCAACATCTTCAAATTGAGGGCCGCCAAATTGAGCTACACTAGCTAACTTAAGCTCCATTAATTTGATTATTTATGCCTTTGACTTAAGCTAGCAGTTGCATCATCAACTTAATCAAAGCTAGCAACTACTCTACTGCTAACATTTTTTATCAAATATTATTAATGATGTAAAAGGGTGATGCTTCATGTCTTGCGATCTGTTTGTCTCTTATGTAATCTTCCAATTCTCAAGTTTTGAGGACATACATCTCCCCCATTTCTCAATCTCTTGACGATACTCAACCTTTAAGAACTACCTTTTGTCTCCTCTAAATGTTATGTAAAAGAATATGATGAGACATCAAAGATGGTAGAGTTATGTAAAGGAATATGATGAATATGATGAGCAATTCGAGTATGAAGAGAATCAGATACGGTGGGTGACACATATGAGAATTAAGAGGATTAGGGAGGTTAGAAGACTAGATACAGGGAAGACAAATTAAAATATATATGGTTTTCTCCTATATCTCATCGAGTAATAATTAAGTTGTTATTTTTTTTTTGAATCGAGTAATTAAGTCCATAACAAAAAATAAGCTATTATAAATTATATTATATATAGCCTCCCCCCCCCCTTTTTAATTTTCCATTTTCAATGCAAACGCTATGACAAGAAGTTCATGCAAAGCAAACCCCTTAAAAAGCTAGTAGTTTAATATAATTCAACATAGAACATACATCTATTAAGAACCTAACAACATTCAATAAACAATTATAATAGGGTAATCATGAATGGACCATTTTTACTAAAAGTGAGCCTTGTTAAAATGGGAATTTATACACATATCTAAACTACAACTTGATGAACAGATTTCATGCATTATCTTAGGATAACTATATTATGTTAAGGTTTAACTAACAGATAATTTAAGAGACACATGATTATGATTTCTTGCACCAATGTACAATAAGTTTCATGTTTCAAAGGTTATCAAATAAAGAAGCAATTTACCCATGGAGTCAAGTAAGACCAATGTTATAAGTGTGTACAAATCTTATGAACAGTTATGTTTGAGCTGAATTAAAACAAAAGCAACAAGGATAGACTACGCCCATTGGATTATCAATGGTAAACCAAGGATCATTTGTATCATGTCTCAATTCTTAAAACAAAAATAAAATCATATCTCAAAAGTTAAGATACTGCTAATAGTTACTTGTAGGCTAAGCCAAAATTAGCTTAATCATAGTAGTAGATGAGCTTGATTTCGAAGATATGAACCATATATTTTGGATATAACTTCAATCTTTCAGAGTGCATGGTTGGAGTCCATAATAATTTCACAACAGTCTTGTTATAATCAGTTAATCAATTTTTTTGGTACATCTTATTATAATCACTTAATGTGTTTCTTTGTCAGTTTGTTAGAGTTGAAGTCCAAATCAAATCCTTTTCTGATATCCTATGTTTGTGTTCTCACTCTTATTGGTAAGAATTGCATAGTTTCCATTCACAAGACGTGAATTGATATTGTTAAAGGGGAAAAAATAAACAACAAAAATTCATGAAAGAAAACAGAAATGAAAAAGGTTATATAGCATGATGAAGAGTCAGAAGTAGCTAATTATGCTCTCATATGAAAAATCGATGGGAATCCGTCTTATTGATTTCATTTCATCATCCTCAAAATCACGCCCTTTTTTTCCTTCTTCGATTTCAAAACAGGATTTAAAAAAAAAAGAAAAGAAAAGAAAAGAAAAGAAAAGAATGTATCTACCTTGTCACCGAAAAATCATATTAAAAAGAGAAAAAGATAATCGGAGGTAGTGGCGAAGCCAACATTTGAATCTTGGGGGGTCAAACAAAAATGCCGTGTACCTAGTATTTTTTTTGTACAAATTCTTTGTACCTAGTATAAAAATTCAGTATCGTATCTTATGTATGATAATTATTAGTATATGATAAGTTATATAAACATTATTGTCTTCTTACAAAGCTATATTTGCTTATATTTTGCTTACTTAAGAATCTGAAAATAATTTCATAAAAAAAACCTGAAAATAAAATTTTCTATTAAAAAAATGAAATAAGGCTTTATTTTATTATATTTGGACTCTTGAATTTTATGTTATTAGGCTTAGGACTACTTTTTTTCCTCTAATTTTTTTTTTTAAAAGCCCATTTAATATTTTTTGGGGTCAATCTTATGTTTTTGAAGGGGCCATACATACACAAAATTTTCCTCAACTAATATAATATTACGGCTACAAAATTAATTTCCCAAAATCTTTGGGGGCCATGGCCCCTCCCTACCCCTTACAGTGTGTTTGGATTGAGGGACCAGTAAGGGACGGCATGGGACTGGACGGGATGAGAGGTCCTTTTAGTTAGTGACCCATGTTTGGATTGGAAATTAGATTTGGTCCATGGGTTTTGAAGGATCAATTTTGGTCCTTCTTGATCCTTATAAGTCCACCTTTTTTGGTACTCCAATTTGGAGTACCAACAAGAACCAACAAAGTTTTTATTTATTAAATGTTAGGTGATCCTCCATGTTCCTTACTTTTTATATTTTAAACAATCCAAACAAGGATTGATCATTCCCTTCCTTTCCTTTAAAAAACCCACATTTCCCATCCTATCATGTCCTATACTGATCCTTCAAAAAGTTTATCCAAACACACTGTTAGTGGCTCGGAGCTAAAGGAAGAGCAAATAAGGAAAGCTGCATATATATATATATATATATATATATACTATATAAAATCACGAAATTTTATAAATGCCCTTAATATTATAGTATAATAATTTTTTAATAAGTATTCTTTTTAGTCATTTAACTTTTTTTTAGATGATTAATTCAACTTTTTTTATTACTTATGAAAAGATATTGTAAATCCAATATTTAAATTTTTTAAATTATGGAAAGATATTAATAATCCACTATAATTGTAATTAATAATTTACTTCTAATAATTATTTTTAGATTATAATATATTTAATTATGATATTATTATTTATAGTCATGAAAATTTTTATTTTAATTATGTAAAGATATTGTAAATACAAAATATAATTATAATAATTTACTCCCCATAATTATTTGGAATATTTTTATTTATAATTTATATTTATTTAATTTAAATAAATTATGGGCATTAAGGAAAAAATTAGTTTAATACTTTACATGTTTAAAAAAATTGGTCTTATGTTGATTGTCAAGATTAAAGTTTTCTATGCCAAGGAAAAAAATTGTTGGTTTACTTTCATTTCGCAAGTTTCCCACGATTATAATTGGGTGATTTTCCAAAGCAGTACTGCTTCAATATTCTTTCCAAAACAATTAAAAAAAAAATTGGTTGAATACATTACATCATCTAACCAAATCTCAGCAACATTGGATTTAAGAATTAGTTTTTACGTGTATCTGAATCTTATTTCGATTTAATTAGAAATTAATTTAGAAAAAATAAGAAATACGATATTAAAAGCGTAAAAAGCCTTCCAATCATTTTGGCATTTAATTATATATTTTTATGAGTATTTTAGCCAAAAATTGAGGAGAAATATTTCGTGTCAATTTTTGTAAAATTTTAGCCGAAATCGTGTACTAACAGTTAAACCATCACGATTTTTGGCTAAAAACTAGGGATGTCAATGGGTACCCTATAAACGGGTACCCGCACTACCCGACCCGATTTAATAGGGTTTGGATGCCCTATAATCGGGTTCGGATAGCATTATTGCTACCCGTCACGGGTTCGGGTAGGGTACGGGTAGTAACCTTAGGGTATCCGTTACCCGAATCCGCTTAATAAATAATAAATTTTTAATATTTTTGTTAAATTTATATATTTGTTTTCTTTTTAATAATTGAGTTTGATAAAAATAATAATAATTAAAATTGTTAAATTATTTTAAAGTATAATTATTTGTCTTTAATATATATTTTATGACTTAAATTTAAATTTTAATATGATTTTTATTAAAAATATGCAAGAAAATAAATTTGTATATCGGGTAGGGTTCGGGTATTACATAATAAATTTTAATCGGGTTCGGGTAGGGTTCGGGTAGTGTATTTTCCTATCTGGTTCGGGTACCTCAAAATTTGCGGGTACTCGAACCGTTGACATCCCTACTAAAAACACGTTCCGGGGACCCGACTCAATTTTGCATGATTTTTGGCTCCGAGACTACTTGAAATATTTATATTCATCTAATCAATTCTCAGTCACATTGGATTTAAAGATTTTTTTTTACGACCATATGAATCTTGTTTCGATTTAATTAAAATTTATTTGGAAAAATAGGAAAAACGATATTAGAAACGTCAAAAGCCCTTCAATCTTTTTGGTGTTGAATTATATATTTTTTATGAGTATTTTAGCAAAAAATTGAGGAAATATCTTTCGGGTCAATTTTTACAAAATTTAAGCCGAAATCGTGTAATAACCATCACAGTTTTTGCCTAAAAAAGCGTTCTGGGGCCCCGGCTCAGTTTTGCATGATTTTTGGCGCCAACACTCCTTAAGATATCCATATTCATCTAATCAAATCTCAGCCACATTGGATTTAAGTATTTGTTTTTACAAGCATCTGAATCTTATTTCGATTTAATTAGAATTTAATTTAGAGAAATATGAAAAACGATATTAAAAGTGTGAAAAGTCCTCCAATCTTTTTGGCATTAAATTATATAAATTTTATGAGTATTTTATCCAAAAATTGACAAAAAAAAATTTTGAGTCATTTTTTGCAAATTTTTAGCCAAAATCGTGTAACCATCACGGTTTTTGGCTAAAAACGTGTTTCGTGGCCCAGCTCAGTTTTGTATGATTTTTGGCGCCGAGACTCCTTAAAATATCTATATTCATCAAATAAATTTTAGCCACATTGCATTTAAGGGTTTCTTTTTACGAGCATCTGATTATTGTTTCGATTTAATTAGAAATTAATTCAGAAAATATGAAACACAATATTAAAAGCGTGAAAAGCCCTTAAATCTGGTGTTTGTAATCCAGTGCGTTTGTAATCCCAATCTTTTAAGAAATGAAAATGATTCTTATCTAAAAAAACAAAAACAAAAGAAATTAATGAAAGAAAACAGAGATGAGAAAAGAGCATGGCAATATGGCATGATAAAGAGTCAGAAGTAGCTGGTCATGTTCTCATATGAAAAATCAATAGGAATATGTTTGATTGATTTCATCATCTCAAAAATCACGCCCTATTTTTCCTTCTTCGATTTTAAAACAGGATTTTTTGGAAAAAAAAAAAAAGAAAAGAAAGAAAGAGTAAAAGAAAAGGAGTATCTGTCCTACTTGTCACCGAAAAAGTCTGAAGCATAATCTATGCTCATTTGGGGATATAACTAGAGGTGTAAATGAGGCGAGTCGAGTTGAGTTTTGTAAAGTTCGTGTGCCATTCATTTAAAAAAATCCGAGCTCGAGTCGAGCTCAAGCCCAATTCCGAGCTCATTTTTCAAGCTCAAGTTCGACTTGGTACGAGCTCGAGTGAGTTCGAGTCGGCTCGCGAGCTCATCAACCTTAAAAATTTTTCATTAATAATGATAAAAAAATATAAATTTCTAATGCAACACAAAATAATAATTATTGAAAATAGACACAAAGTAAACACTTAACATTAAAACAATAAAATATTAAAAATAATATATGTTCCTGTAATTTTAAATGTTATAAATAACATATATTATTAAATATATTAAAAATTAAAAGTAAAGGTATAAGCTCGTTTAGCCTCGCGAGCCGCTTGAGTCGAGTATTTTCAAGCTCAAACTCGGCTCGCTTACTACTCAAGCCGGTTCGAGCTCGAGCTCGACTCGTGAAAATTCGGATCGAACTCGAGTATTCATCGAGTCATTCCCGAGTAGCTCATGAGCAGCTCGTCTTATTTACACCCCTAGATATAACTATGTTCCTACTTTTTTAGAGCAAAGATATTTACTAACTGGATCCCAAAAAAGATATTTAAAAAAGATATTTACTAAGTGTAAGTGTTGTAGATGACTTCAGTCGACATATTTGGATTTTTCTTAATGAAACATAAGTCTGATGCAAGAATTTTAATGCAAGTTTATTAGAACAAACAACGGCCAAGAATTTAATATATATACCAGCTTATTTAACTCTAAGCTTTACAAATACCCGTGAATTAATATACCAGCTTATTTATTATTGTAATCATGTTAATGAATAAACTGTGAACTTTTGACCAAAAAAATAAAAATAAACTGTGAACAGTTTAAAAATATGTTAGGCTTGTGTTTTACTAAAAATGGTCCAATCACAATTACCTTATTATTATTATTATTGTTCAATAACAATTACCTTATTATCATTGTTTTGTGTTTACTGAATTCTGTTAGGTTCTTAATAGTTATACTTATACATTCTATGTTGAATTATATTCAACTACCAACTTATTATTAAAAAGTTTGCATTGCATGAACTTCTTGTCATAGCTTTTGCATTGTATATATTTGCATTGCATGGAACCATTAGCTATATATATATATATAGAGTATATATAGATATATATATATATATCTATATAAAATTTATAATTGAGAAATTGAAATATCATATACAACTATAAATATAATTTATAATGGAGAGAGATCATATACAAATTTAAATACTCATTGAGATATAGGAGAAAATCATATATATTTTAAGTTGTATTCTTTCTAAATCTAGCAAGAAAATCTGGAATCAGTTTTCCATTAGAAAACCTCACATGAGTTGGGAAATTTTGGCCATATGGAAGATGATCTCCTTTGAACAAAGTAGGAATATAGTTATTATTCCCGGTATCAACCGTGTAATCGCCAAAGATAAGAATGGATGTGATGTTTGGGAATCTTGCAGCCAAACCCGATGTGAGATTGGAAGCGTTGATGATGATTAGCAACGATACGAAGAAGAGAAGTCTAGGAGTCATTGTTGTTAATCATTTGGGTTTGGTATTAGAGATACATTGGCAGTATATAGTGATGAACTATATTATTATTCAATTCATATAAGAATTGAAACTCGTGTTGTTGTTTTTCTTTTGGACTTGGTTTTTTCATTTAATGGTGAGAGAATCTCTTTATTCTCCTAACTTGTTTTGTATTATATTTAATCTCTACTTTGAGTTGGCAAGTTTACAGTTCTATTAGTGTTTAAACATTGAAATTAATTCAAACTCGATAAAATGTATAATCCGGCCGACCCGATTTGACCAGAGAAAGTAAACAACCCGAGTTATTTGTCCTATCCAGACCTGACAAACCCGTAACCCTAATGACCCGAGAAGTTAACCGGACGACCCATGAATATTATATACTAAAATTATGTTTTATTCAACAAAATCCACATTGTTATAATTTAACCATTCTAAATTATCATTTATTCAATACAATTTATATTATTGTTATAATTTTACCTATTATGATTAAATTAAATTTGCTAAACTTCACTATATGAACAATTATTATATATGAATAAATACTAAATTAGCTATATGAATAATTTATAATAAATTTATAATTCACTTCTACGTGCGTTGCACGTGACCCATCTTGTTTTTAGTAAATAATAAATTTAAGAATTAAAAATTAAAAAATACAAGGCTGACCCAATTGATCCGAGTCCTAAACTTGAAAAATCCTAAACTCGAGTGACCTAAGGCCAAAACCCGAATCCGCCTGACCCTAGACCCAACATACTCGAATTTGAACCCAGATGAGTCAAAACTCGAATGACCTGAGAAAATTATAAACTAAAATTATATTTTATTCAATAAAATCCACATTTTTATAATTTTAATTATTCTAAATGATCATTTATTCAATCCCAGCTGCGCAATAACCCGAGAAAATTATCTGACTCATTTGACCTAGACTCAGATGACCCGAAACCCGTCCAACCCGCCCGATTGACTCCTCTAATTTTATAAGTCAAAGGAAATAATTGCATGTTACTCTTCTTTTTATTTTTAAAAACTTTAAATTCTTGTTATACACTCCAATACATTAAACTACCAAGTACCAATACACACTCCAAAAATAGAAAAAAAAGGTTAATCACAATAATTAAATTTTAAATAAATAAATTTTTAACTTAATTAGTTTTAAAAAATGATGAATAATTAATGATTAGTTTTAAACTTGATAATAATACTTTTATTAGTTTATATTATAATTGAAATGGGTCCAGATTTACCAAATAGTCTCAAATTTTTTAAAATTAAAATGGTAAAAATAAAATATTTATATTAATATTGAATTTAATTAAATAAAAATAGATTTTTTAGTAGAATATCTGTAAAAGTTTATTTCTAAAAAAATTGTAAAATTTAAAAAATGACATTTAAGAAATATATTTAAAAAATTCTAATATATATATATGGTTTTTTAATTAAAATAGTAAAATTGTAAAATAAAATAGGTATAAGGATATTAGATTTAATTAAACAAAAATAAAGTTTTTAGTTGAGTAAAACTATAAAAGTATATTTAAAAAATTCTAATATATATAAGTTTTTTTAATTAAAACAGTAAAATGGTAAAACTTATAAGGATATTAGATTTAATTAAATAAAAATAGAGTTTTTAGTTGAGTAAAACTATAAAAGTTTAAACAATGGCATTTAAGAAATATATTCGAAAAATAATGGTATAATGGGCGATTCAAAAGTTTTACAGGTGAACGTACTTTTTAATAATGAAAAGAAAAGAAAAAAATATTAAAGTAGGGGCATTGCAGGGCTAGTGGTGGCTCCAAAAGTATGGGGAAAGGGTATGTAATGTTGGACATTCAAAAGGTAAATCAGTTATTTAAATAAAGAAAGCAATGGAAAGTAAGAATTATAGTGTTAATTTACAAAGTCTTAAGGTTGGTTTGAAATCCCATTTGCTTTTCAACATCACGTGTGAAGACTCCTCAACAGAATAGTGTGGCTGAAAGAAAACATCAACATATTATAAATGTTGCAAGGGCACTCAGATTTTCAAGCTTAGGTGCCTATTTCCTTTTGGGGTGGGTGTGTGTTTTACATGTTGTTTTCTTAATAAATAGGATTCAAACTCAAATTCTTAATAATATTAATATTTCACCTTTTTGAAGTTTTATATTCTATATTCTAGATCAGTTAAAGATATTTTGTTGCATCGGTTTTGCTTCTAACCATTCCAATGTTAAAAATAAGTTTGATTGCGGGAGCATGAAAGCTATTTTTCACTAGGAGTACGAGGATACGAACTCTGATCTCCAATCTATAAAAGGATACAAAATCTAATCTCCAATCTCATAAACTTTTTAATTTTAGAGATGTTGCATTTTATAAATCTGATTTTCCTTTTTCTTTAACAAATAACAAGCTGCAAGACAGAAACAGTCAAATCGTAGGAAATGGCAAAAATACAGAAAATACAATTTTGCCTATTTTAGCCAATATCAATCCTTTTGATGAAGAGGAGATAAAAGCAGGAGCTATTAGAAGACTAAATTTAGAAAGTATACAACTTAAAATATATGGTTTTCTCCTATATCTCAATGAGTAAATTTGTATATGATATCTCCATTATAAATTATATTTATAGATGTATATGATATTTCAACTTCTCAATTATAAAATTTATAAATATATATATATATATATATATATATCTAATCTATAATGGTTTCATGCTATGCAAATATATACTATGCAAAAGCTATGACAAGAAGTTCATGCAATGCAAACCTTTTAATAATAAGTTGGTAGTTGAATATAATTCAACATAGAATGTATAAGTACAACTATTAAGAACCTAACAGGATTGAGTAAACACAAAACAATGATAATAAGTTAATTGTTATTGAACAATAATAATAATAATAATAAGGTAATTGTGATTGGACCATTTTTAGTAAAACACAAGCCTAACATAATTTAAAACTATTCATAGTTTATTTGTATTTTTTTGTTCAAAAGTTCACGGTTTATTCATTAACATGATTCACATTAGCTATATTATCTAGGGTAATTATTTGATACACCGGCGGTGTAAATTTTAGACTCCACAAGCGGGTTGTGGAGTTGACACATGTCCATTTTTTGAATTATTTAAGTTTTAAATATTTCAATCTAATCCCTGAAGGACACATGTCACCCTTCAGAATCCGCTTGTGTAGTCTGCTGAACTCCACCGCCGGTGTATTATATAATTTTCCTATTATCTATACTATATTAAAAAGTACATAGTCATGTAAAACTTTTGAATTGCCCATTATACCCTTATTTGTCAATTATATTTCTACTTTGCCATTCTATAAATAATATTATTAGATTTTATTTATATATATTATTTATATCTTTAATTTATAGATAAAATTTAATGTGTGAATTTTAGTCGACTTTCCGTTTGGCTGCTAATTTCAAAATCCATAAGCAACATATTATTACAGTAATAATACTCTGTTCTTTATACTTAATAGCAATCTAAAATTTGTTCTTAGGTACTCCAAAAATTGCAAAGCCAGAGAAAGCAGTTGATGGTGAGGTAATTTCATTGTAACCTTATCCATGAGTTCCCCATGTTTATGATCAATCATGATTTTGAGCTCCTTTTAACAGAAACCTGCAGCAACTAAAGTTTCGGGCATGTTTGCTGGAACCAGAGATAAATGTGTTGGCTGTAAGAATACTGTGTATCCAACTGAGAGGGTAAGATCATTCATCATTCATCCATTTCTGATTTCCCATTTTAACATTATGCTTTCCCATTTTAAAAATGTGTTTTTCTTCTATATATCAAAAGGTTACGGTGAATGGAATTCCCTACCACAAGAGTTGTTTCAAATGCACACATGGAGGATACACAATCAGCCCTTCCAATTATGTTGCACATGAAGGCCGACTTTACTGCAAGCACCACAACGGTCAGCTCATCAAGGAAAAGGGAAACTTAAGCCAGCTTGAGGGCAACAGCGCCAAGCAAAAAGTTGCTGCTGAGTCCTAATCTGTGTCATATATGTTTGGTAGTTTGTTTCAAATGTCTCTTGTCTGATTCACATTTCCCAGATTGTCAGTTCATATGGTTTATGATTCAGAAGACATAAATTTCTTATTGATTTTGATTAAGTTACTTCATATATGTCATATTGGTAATTCATGAAACTGGCGCAACATTCTGGTTTGGACAGACAATTCATTCATGCTTTCATTTTGGTCCCTCAGCAGTCTCCTTAGTAATTTGAAATTGAAGCTTATTTCATCTCCCTTAGGATAGAGTTTCATTTTTAAGTGAATTGTATTTCTGGTTTTGCATATTAATAAATACAATTTCCAGGCTGAATACACCAGACTACTACTCTTACTATTCTTATCAAATTAAACTACTTACTAATATATATATAAAGTTTTCCTGATCAAAATTTTCTATACCTCATCCTCTACCTCTTAACCCGTAAGTTATTTTTCTCTCTTTTCTCTCTTTTTTTTTTCGTTTTGTAAATTTTCTCTTCTTCTATTGGTGTCTAATCAATTTTTGGATCTATTCTGTAGTGAAAGCGTGGTAAATTTATTTTATTACAGTAGATCCTCTTTATGCCTGTATTTAACTTCAAAGCATGCAGGGAGTTTATGGACATGGTTTGCTTCATTATGTTCTTTTTCTATTTATGGTGATGACATCTGTTTTAAAGTTTCAATCATGATGACTTCAAAAATTATGAAATTTCCAAACTGAAAAATCAATAGTTCAGCTTGGATGCATAATTGTCAATTGATATTCCCAAAGCAAGATGGCCAAGTGGCTGAGTCTTCTGTTTTGCTTCTATCTCAGAATTTTCCAGACCTTTTTGGCGTGTTAATGTTTCATTCATTCATTAACAGTCTGTTTGGTAGAGAGGAAATGAAAGAAGAGGGGTGGAAAGAAATGGGGAAGGAAAGAAAAGCTTTCCTTGTTTGGTACAAGAGAAATTCGGAGAAGGAAAGAATTAGAGCAGAAGTGGGAAGGAAACATGCGGCCTTTTTCCGCCGAAACAATTCCGTCCAAAAATGGGCGGAATTAGAAGGGAAAAGATGAAGCCAAGCTCTTAAGTGTATAAAAAGACAATCGTACCCTTTAAAATTTCTTCTAATCACCAAATTTTGATCTACTTTCAGATCAACGATTTTTTTCCCTCTTTTTTCTTTCTCCATTACCCAAACCAAAATGAAACTCAAAATTTTCCTCGACTTTCAGATCAACGATCTTTTTTTTTTCTCTTTTTTCTTTCTCCATTACCCAAACCAAAATGAAACTCAGAATTATTTGAATCAAATCGATTACTCTTAACAGGTTCGAAAATATACTCGAATCTGAAACAGGTTTTGTATTTGGGTTTTCATCAACGATTCATCGCTTATTTGGTTCGAAAATATACTCGAATCGATCTCGAAACAAGGTATGACTTTTGTATTTTGAATTTTGTTTATGATTTGCTACTGTGTTTGATTTGATCTCCTAGTTTGAGAAGATCTTACAACACGCTTTTTAAAAAATAAACCTTAGAAGAAAATAAAGTTAGGAATTAAAAAGAGTATGCTTATTGTTTAATTTATTTACACAATTTGTTAAATAAATATCCTTACCTACCATGTACGAAAGGTTTATTTATGATCAAGTAAACTAATGATGCTGATTTGATATTGAATTCAATACTTTGCTGCTAATACCTTTAATGGTTAAGTATAAGTATTTGCCAGGAAGTTGATCATAAACAAAGAATTTGAAGGTGGCATTAATCTCCCAACCACAAGGTAAAGTTGATGCATTAGGCCATCAGCAAGTTTTAGGTAGAGTGAGATGTGGCCTTCCCCTACCATCAATATATAAAAGCTCAGGAAAACTTTTCACTAATGACTAAGGAACATCAATATATTTTCTGATTGCTAATTGAGTTTAATTGAAGATATTTATTGTTAGCATATTTTGATTTCTTGGAATGCTTAAGATTGCAATTTTAGGTTACAGTTTCTGTTAGCACAGTAAATATTTTGTTTCTTTCAGTTTTTATTCTGATTCTAATGGTTATTATTGGGTTTTGAATGTCTGTTATTGATGTGGCATTACTTACATATTCTACATCCTAAATTTGGAATAAGATTGCTTGAAATTTAAACATATGTAAGCCAGAGGTAAAAGAATGCTCTGAGAATTGGTACCTCCAGTGTGATAGGATTTCTTTCTTTAGTCTTTCCCCTTTCATCATACCCAAGTTTGATAGACATAGTTGAGAAGATCAAGCCTGGGCTCAGATAAAAAGCAGGAATGGCATAAGCCAAATGCACGAAATCCCAAAGCAGTCATATGCTTTAAACATGTTTAATATCAAGCCATGCTACCAAGAAGGACCCAACACAATCCAGTTGCTTCCGTAGAGTACGTTGATCCAGTTCTTTAGTGATCTCGACGGGTGGAACAGAGAAGACAAGACAGTTGGCTTCTAAATGAAGTTTGAAACTTTAGTTTAGGAATTAATATCATCATCTCATTTGACCTCACTTTCACAAATTTATTTTCTTCAACTCTAATTAATCTATTTCATATTGTCAGCTCACTAAAAAAAAAAAAATTTAATGAATCTACCAATTCCATCATATTTTGAGTATATTGGCTAAGGGTCAGGTTAAGCTTTGGTCTCCAGGAACGGGAACTTTAATGCTCAGCCAGAATACATAGATTCACGGATGGGGTCATACTGTAAATTTTGTTGGTGGGATTTTCTCAAGTTTGAACTATATGAAATTGCCAAAATGGCCTTCTGTCTTTACATGCATTAAATAAATCAACTTTGTCCTTTTTCTGTACCTTAACCAACCCAGAAAAGAAAATGGGATTGGTTTTATAATTTTTAACATTTTTCTGGTTTTTAAACCTTTGATCACTATTAAATTTAAATTTTCAAGTTATTAATTGTTTTTTCTGATTTTTGTTTTAGAATATGTCTTCTCCTCCAAGACTTTCAAATGTCCAAGACTTTCAAATGTTTGTGATTTAGAAGTAAAAACTAGTTGTTATGAGGGCATGATGATTTGGATTTTGCATAACCGGAAAATTTAATACAGTGTTATATACATTCTCTAAATATGCTTTCTCCTCACTGTATTAAAATGGCAAAGTTGTACCATGGAGAGAAGAAAAAAAAAATGACCCTTAACATTTCAGATGCAGGAAATCTCTGCACCATATCTAAAGTTCTCCAGGTTGGTTGCCTTGGACTGGATTTCTGCAACAGAACAGAAGGCGATAAGGTGTCCATGTCCATGTTAATATATTGATGGGCTTGGTGCCTTTAGGCCAAGGATACTAAAATGGAGTTTGAAGTGACCCATTCTCTAAGTATGCTTTCTCTAAAATGGCAAAATCATGGAGAGAAGAAAAAAAAAAGACCCAACATTTCAGATTCAGAATTTCAGATGCAAGAAATCTGCACCATATCTAACTGGCAATAAGGTGTTGCTTGAAGACTTTAGTAATTCTTTTTGAGGACATTTAGTCGCATTACCATCAAATTATGGATAAATTAAGTTCACTTAGTCGCACGGGTAAATTAAGGACATCTAATTATTCGCACTTTAAGTCCAAAGTCAAGAAATTAAGGCTTGTGTTTATTCAGTCTGAAATTGTACTCATGAGGCTCTTTTGATAGAAAATCTACTTAGATTTGAATGGAAAATTTGACCAAATCATATTTGGTTACAATATGTTCCAATTAGATTGATAATAATTTGATTTTTATCTTTCTGATCAATTGGAACATATTGTAATTGTAATTACCTATAATTTGGTCAATTTTTCCAATACCTCTAATCCATTGGAGATTGAGGCTAGTTTTTTCCAATACCTCTAATTCATTGATAATGTACCACAAAAAAATCTGTCTAAAGTTTTGCACAGAAATGCTTCCTGAAATAATTTACTATTTAAGTTAGAGACATGAAATAAGTTTTATCTGATTATCCATTTATCATATATATAAAAGGTAAATTATACAATACACCGGCGATGGAGTTTAGTAGACTACACAAGTGAGTCTTGAAGGGTGACATGTGTCCTTTAGGGACTAAATTGAAATATTTAAAACTTATTTAATTCAAAAAATGGACATGTGTCAACTTCAACTTCACAACCCGCTTGTGGAGTCCAAAATTTACACCGTCGGTGTATCAAATAATTACCCTATATAAAATTTGGATAAATCAAATAAAATTAAATTCTTTAATTTTTGAAGGCCTCAGAGATCTTGGTGGAAAAAAAATCATCAGATGGGGAAATCCCATCAAGAGTAGCAAATATTTTCTAACATCACAGGCCCCAAATCCTTTGTTATTATACAAAAATAATATTTTTTGAAAAAAAAAAAAACAAAAACAAAAAAAAATAATGAGAGAAAAGCAAAGCATGATGAAGAGTCAGAAGTAGCTGGTTATGTTCTCATATGAAAAATCAATGGGAATCCGTCTGATTGATTTCATCATCCTCAAAATCACGCCTTTCTTTTCCTTCTTCTTCGATTTCAAAACAGGATTCTTTTTTTTTTTGAAAATCAAAAAAGAGAGAAATAAAAGAAAAGAATGTATCTACCTTGTCACCGAAAAATCCTATGAAGAAAGAGAAAAGATAATCGGAGCTAAAGGCAGAGCATACACAGAGGAAAGCTGCGTATACCACAAAAAGCCTTTGCTTTTGCCTAACGATAGATCCTTTGATCCACTCGTTTCCGAATATCAAAGAATTGCAATTTTAGGCGTTTCCACTTTCCATGAATGATAACAAACAAAAAAACGAAAGAAAAAAAAAACCCTAAAATTTTATGCTAACAGTTAAGAGAGAGGCTTCTTCGGCTCGCACCGCTCTTTCTCACCCTCATAATCATGAATATATATACACAGACAGAAGAAGAAAAACCCTAAAAACCTTTGCCTTTGGGCTGTGAATCATGACGCCGCCCTCTCTCTTTTATGAACTACCGCCGTAAGCCCAATGCTCTCAGCCCAACTCACTATAAGACTATAGTTTCTCTCTCTCTCTCTTTTTTTCTTCTTTTAAATTAAATTTCTCCATATATTCCAATAATTACATTTGGGTTCCAAGTTTGACTAATTTAGGGTCCGTTTTGTCAAGCTTATTTAACAGCTTATCTACCGAAAAAAACTTAAATTAAGTCAAACAACTTATCTACCGAAAAAAAACTTAAACTAAGTCAAACGAAAAATCCAGAAGTGCTTTACAAAAGTGGTTTTCAGTTATTTTTGAATTAAAAGCCAAAAGCTCTAAATTGAAACTTTTTCCAAAAACACTTTTTCAAAAGAGTTTTAAATTAGGCCAAACAAACTCTTTTTTTTTTGGCAATAAAAGCTCTTTTTATTTTTACTATCTATCTTTTACATCCACAACATAATTTATAGTAGGTTTTTTTTTGTTCATAAGAATATTCACTTCAAAGATTAAATTAATAAGCCATTGTTTTACCTGGACCTATTTTAGTTAAATAGTACTACTAGAATATAGTATAGCTAGAATATAAATTATATAAAAAAAAAGAGGTTATCTTGTAACTTAACTTGAATAAAAGCTATAATAGGGCAAAGTTCATTAGGTGAGGAATAGACTTTATGTAGTAGTTAGGGCAATTAGGGTAGTGTAGGTTTATGTAGAGTTAATCAGGCTTAGATTACTTATGCATCAAGAAAGAAAGATCATTTTTCTAAGTAAAAAATATAATAAAGGAGTACATATATAAGGAAAGTTTATTGTAATAAATATTTTCTTATAATATTAACAATTAGGAAATTAATTACTACTACCTAAGCTGTAAGTTAAATAATTTTAGAATTTATTAGCTAAAGGGATCTGACTCCTCTCCAGTCCATCAAACAGACTGGAGAGGTCAGTCCATGTTAAGATTGTGCCACGTTTGCAAGGAGGGTAATCAACAAACAATATTGTAATGTAAAACTAGTCAATGAAACACCTGAGCAAAACAGGTTTTATGAAGCTTTGATTTAAAATCAATAAACAAATCAGAAAGTTTCCATCTTTTTGTCTTTGTTCATCGCTCCTGCGAAATTTTTATTGTACTTTTCTAGAAGGATGAACAAGAGCAATTTGATGACCTAAAAAATCAAGAGCAGTTTGATTAATAGAACCATGGCTCTGAGCAGGAAAATATTAGTAGTCTAGTCTTTTAACTCCCAAGTCCCACCATTCCTTGAAAAACCAGTATAGAAACCTGCAAATGTATGAACAAATAGCAAATCATATCCAGTATCCACAATACCAGATTCCAACCATGAATCTAATTTCTTGATATTCAGCATAGGTTGAATGTAGATTTTCTATTATTGCTCGGTTATGACTCAATGAACAGGGTATACGTTTTTTAATTCCAAATTCCCCTACAGAAAAGAACGAGTAATTTAGTTTTGGTAGAGCAATTAGCTTCATCGTGGGAGGAACTTCGCAAAGAGAATAAGAGATTCCAGGATGAGATTTCTTAATTTTTGATGAGGGGCGATAATGATAGGGTGTTTTCATGATTAGATTTACTTTGCAATATTCCATTGATTGTCCAACTTGATAACGTGGCACAATCTTAGGATGGACTGGCCTCTCCAGTCCATTTGAAAGACTGGAGATAGGGGTGTAAATGAGCAGGATGTTCGACGAACAGCTTGTGTTCGTGTTCGTTTAGGCCTCGTTTATGTTCGTTTAATAAGATAAACGAACAAACCCGAACACAATTTTAGTGTTCGTTTAATAAACGAGCCGAGTTCGAACAAGGGGTGTTCGGTTCGTTTATGTTCACGAACATGCTCGATTAATGTTCGTTTAGTGTTCATTTATTGTTCGTTTATAGCTCGTTTATGTTCGTTAATTAAGATTATAATAGTAATATATATGTAATTCTATTTGTTATTTCAAATAATATTCAAATTTTATTATAAATATTTATTAATATGTATTTGTAATAAATATTAGAATATTTATTTAATATACAGTAAATATTATTAAAAATAATATGTAATTATTAGAAATTAATTTCTAATGAAATATTTCTAATAATATTTGTTTGTGAACAGACTCAATTAGTGTTCACGAACACGTTCGTTTAATGTTCACGAACAAATCCATTTAAACGAGCCGAATATAAACGAACATGAATACCGCGTTAATAAACGAATACGAACTCGAACATCCTATAAAAAATTTAAACGAACATGAGCCGAGCTCGAACAAGCAAAATATTCGCGAACATGACTGGTTCGTGTTCGAGCTCGGCTCATTTGCACCCCTAACTGGAGAGGAGCCAAATCCCAGCTAAAGTAATATCTATGTTAATTTATTTTGCCAAGCTCTGCTGTCCCAATTTGTGGGAAGTTATGGAGAGATGTAGTGATTTAGCTTGCTAGTAGTCCATTAATTTGATGAAACATTGAATTGAATCCAAAATATAGGCCTAATTAATTTACAATTTTATCTGGATTTGCATCTGGGAAGACCTTTTACATCAAGTCATTGTGAGGGTTTAAGAATGATATATGATTCATATATAATATAATTATGTTTTCTTACATAAGTAATCAAACTACAACATAAGCATATACAAAATTCTTCTATTACAATTTTCTGGTTTTGTTTTACTCCACCAGGCCCCTCCATATATATGCAGTATTGTGCAGTCTGAGCTTCAATCTAAGAGACTCAGGAGGCTTTCAAAATTCATCTGAAGAACATGCTAATAAAGTCCACTTTTTGTTGTTAGACCTTCAATCAAAGAGAGGCTGAAGATAGTCTCAAATGATTTCACTTCATACTTCCACTGGCACTTCCTGCTTAGAGTCTGAGGCCTGAGCTATGTTTGTTCCAGTATGATCCTTAACAAAAGTCCTCAGGCATCCATTGATTACTCGTGGTGCTGCCCCATCACAGAACCGCTTTGCAAGATCAACAGCCTTCACACAAAACACGAAATGCGTAATTCAAAACAAAGTTAATGCCTGATGGTTGGAAATAGGCTAAAAGAAGCCAACATTTCATTAATGATATATAACATAAAAGAGATACCTCATTTATGACAATCTGGTGCCGTGTTCCAAGAACATTTATCTCCGACATTGCCAAGTGTAGAATACAAAGTTCCAAAATCCTGCCAGCTGGCTCATTCTGCAAGGAATCGATATATAGAGGTTTAAGGTATTTACATGCGCTAACAAATATAATGTATTATATTGTAAATACATGGTGGTAAAAGGTTTGATATAGTTATATAAATGATGCATGAGAAATCAAACGAGTGAGAGGAGTGATGGCATTTTAAATAGACATCAAAATTACACATCCAAAGCCTACAGAATGTAAATGTACACAAATATCTAGCATCTGGAAATCAAAAGCTACAATTTAGAGAAGAGAAAATTTCACTTCATTATCAACAATTGAAACAGCACTTTAAACTGCAGAATTATACCTTCCAATTTGATGGGGCAACTTTGTCAATAACAAGGACATGACTGTCCCATTTCTCCACAACTGCTACCAGAAGTTTCCGTGCGAAACTAAGAGAAAGAACAAGAGGACAGTTAATACAAGCACACACACTCTCTCAAACACCAATGCTTCAATCTTTTTATCAAGTATACCATATTAGGGGGAGAAGAGCTGGACCTAAGCTCTTTAAGCAGAAGGATACACACAATAGCTCAGGCCAAGAATGCTGGTTACAAAATTCACTATGAAATTAGAGTGTTTACCGCAAAATTAGCTTGCTGTAAACCAACTTTGGAGGAGCCGAAAGAACTTCTGCCTCTGAGATAAGACAAAGAAAATTGGAAACATGAGCAGAATTTCATTAATAGAGAAAAGAATTACTAGGAAAGAGGGGGCATACACACACATATATATATACACACACAGAATAGAGACGCGAATGATACTACATTGATGGCATAAAGAAGAAGCTTAATTTATACGAGCATATATGTAAAGCATATATCTTTGTGGTAAATTACCAATAGCAGAATCCTGCTCATCACTGCGCAAAAGCTCATCGGCTTCTTCAACGGATTGGGTGGTCACAGGAGGTCCTCCAAAGCTCATATGATTGTATTGCAACAGTGAAGCCTTGTCAAATTCATAACCAGGTTCTTAAAAGTAAAAAAACAGAAAAGAAAACCAAAGAATTACTCAGTATTCAAAATTCTCAAGTGTTAAGGTGCTAAAACAAAGTTATACACAGTAAACATTGATGGAAGAGAAATACCTCTAGTAGCATTAATACGTTTCTCAAACAACCGAATGGGGTCTGAGCCTTCTAAACACGATGCATAAACAATTAATCTGCTCAAACACCCAATCTCAAATTCAATTCAAATATTCAATGATATTAAAAAACAAAAAGAAGAAACGAACTAAAAAGGGAAAAAAGGAAGCAAGAGAACATACAGAGCAAGTTCCCGGGCGGCTCTGGGGCTGCAAAAGCGGCCACTTTTGTCAATCTTTGGCAGCATTTCTTTAGACTTGTGAAATGCTTGTTGGTCCTGGACCTGAACCTGGAGTGCCATGGAAGGGAAGCAACTTCGAAGTCTTGGGTTTGCTTTTGTAAACCCACGCTTGGGCGGCAGCCGCAGCGGCAAACAATGAAATGGGTACTTGACAAATGGCTGAATATGTTGTAATCTGAAGTGGGATTTAGAAGAATAGCAGCTTAAAACACAGCTCGACCGAATTCCCTCCATAGTTTGCCTCGCTTTGCGCGCACTGCCTCCTCACTGCTCTAAAACTATATCCTCCTACTGAAAGATTTTTTTAAAGATTGTAAGTATTAAGATATCTTCTTCTTCTTCCTTTGTATTTATTTTTTCCTTTTTAATTTTTATTAATTACTGTATTTTTAAAAAAAATATAAGTCAATATTATATATTCTCAAAACGACATCGTTTTGTCCAGAAACGCACGCCTGCTCTCTAGAATGGCTCTCTGCTTTGCTGCGTGATTTTGGGTTTTGGGGAGGCAGCTTAGCTTAGCTTAGTACAAGAAGAATTCGTAATAAGCAAACGAAAGTTTTTGATTGTAGAGGAAGATGAGAGTATATTCCGTTTCCATTTTCATTCTCCTTGTGTTTTTTATAGCTTCTTCATGCTTTAGATCAGCTTCTTCTGCTCCCAAAGACCCATTTCTTGGGATTTCTCCTCAAGGTTTTATTTCCCACTTCTGTCTTTTGTTTTTGGGTTATAATCTTTAATTTCAATGAACTTGATTGATTTGATTTGAAATTGATGATACCCAGATGAGAATTACTACAAGTCGTCGTCAGATAGTATCAAATGTAAAGACGGATCCAAGAAATTCTCCAAATCCCAACTCAATGATGACTTCTGCGATTGTCCTGATGGCACCGATGAGCCTGGTCAGTGTAATTCTTTCTTTGTTTTTCTGCTGCTTTGGACTTTTTGCTGTTCTTCAACTTTCATTTGCCTTTTCATAGGAACATCGGCTTGCCCAACTGCAAAGTTTTACTGTAAGAATGCTGGACATGTTCCTCAATTCATATTCTCTTCTAGAGTGAATGATGGCATCTGTGGTAAGTGTGTTCTTCTATTTTGCTTACCACTTTAAAGTGCACTGTATTCATGGAAATGGCTGATTTTCTTGCTGCAAATAAGCTTTGATGCTGTGAATAAGTTGTAATTGATGCCCTTAGACTCTCTGTTTATATGGTCTTTTTGATTTGGTTTTTCATTTACTTGCCAATTTCTAGATTGTTGTGATGGGAGTGATGAGTATGATGGCCAAGTGAAGTGCCCCAATACGTGTTGGGAGGCGGGCAAAGTGGCTAGAGATAGACTGATAAAAAAGATCACTACATATAAAGAAGGGGTTATCGTGCGAAACCAGGAAATTGAGAAGGCTAAAATAGCTATAGCGAAAGATGGGGCAGAACTAACAAAGCTTAAAAATGAGGAGAAGATATTGAAGGGCCTTGTTCAACAGCTTAAAGGTAATGCTTTCGATTATCTGCTGCACCTTCTGAATATCTAGCCATATTCGTCATATAGTAATCATCACTGTGGTTGTGACAAGATTGTATGTCATCTAAATTGCATGTGCATACTGAAATGTTGTATTTATTTGCTTTTGAGGCTGTTGTGATGTGAATATCATCATGACTGGTAACATGAGAAAATGTTGTATCCCTGATTAAGAATATAAAGGCTTTCACATGTGGGTTGATTTCTGCTTTTCTGTAACAAGATTTGTTCTGAAAGCTCTTATTGCTGGTCTTATTGTCGATCTGTCCAGGATTCATGTATAGAAAATGCTGTCATGTTCCTAAATTTCCAACAAATTTAGATTTTGCCTTTACTTTTCAGCACTAAAGTTTTTAGTTTATCAAATAGCACCTGATTGTGTATCTAGTATCTATTACATAGGGTTTGAATCATTAAATTTTCATCCATGTGGTGTTCATAATTGACCTAAGGGTTCATGAATTGTGCATATGTTGTTTCTAAACTTGTACATTTCAATATTGCGACTATTGAAATGCATTTGTGTGCTTTGCCCTGTATAGAACATAAAGAACAGATAGAGAAGGCAGAGGAGAAGGTGAGGTTGCAGAAAGAGAAGGAAGAGAAGGAAAAAAGAGAAGCTGAGGAAGCGTTAAGGAATACAACGAAAGCCGAGGAGGAAGGGAAGGTGGAAAATGAGAAAGTTGAGCAAGAAGCTAGCAGTGAAGACAAACCAATAGAAAGTACAGATGACGATACAGTTGGTAACATTGACGATTCTTCTTTAGATGAGGTCAGAGGTTTTTTTAATTTCCTTTTATTTTCTTTTAGGGAGTTTAGATCTTATTTCTTCTGTTCTTTTTGTTTTCTTTCATTACCATCCTTGCAGCAGGACCTCAAAGTGACCAATGATGATGATCATCCAGCAGCAGAAGATGAAAAGCATAAAACTTCCAAAACTGAAGGATCTCCACTTGATATTGTAGAGGAGGTAAGCTAAGCCTTCCCTCTGTAATTCCATTCTTTCACATGGAACCTTCGAGTCCTTGTCTGTTGTAGCTTGGCATTTGACAATGATACATTCTTACTTGGTTTTGTAGCATGAGTCGGAAAATAAGCATGCTGCTTCTGCAAAGCACGAGGATGATTCTGCTGTTGCAACCGAAATTGATCATGATGCTGGAAACAAAGTATCACCTGATGAAGTAAAAAAAGTGGTAACTTTCTCTGCTTATGATACTACATTGTCATTTGATAAAGATCAAATTTGTTCTTAAGGGATAAGCACCCTTATGTTGGTTTTTGAAAATAAATATTTGAAGCATTTTGCTGAAAAAAGTTTGATAGAACAGCTAGTCTAAACTAAGGATCATAATCATACTTAATAAAACAATAATAACAGAATTACAGAAGTTCTGTTGAGAGCTAAACATTGTCTAGGAAATGGGTTAGAAAGGAGAAATGAAGGTCAAATCATGAATTAAGGTTTTTCAAAAGGAGAATAGAAACAGGATAATCTGGCTTGTTTTGTTTGAGCATCAAGAATCTGCATTAGTGTAATTGTTTCTATTATAGAATTCTTGAGGAGGCAGGCTACTTTCAAGTCTGTTCTGCGTAAACTAATATATTTAGTTTTCTAGATTCTTTATCTTTTGCAGCAACGTTAATAAAATGCTGCTGTGGGGTATAAGAAAGGGTCTCAGGGTGAAAGGAAAAAGTGGAAGTTGGGGCCCTGCGGAGATTTTGTCGGGTGGGGTAGTTGGATGCTATTTGTGTTTTTCAATGCGTGTTAACTACAGTTTTCTTCTTTGGAGGACTTTTACTAGTGTACATTTTACTCCTGTGGGTTATCTTTTTATGGATGGGGGGGGAACAGCACTATTTCTCGGGAAATTTTGGGCATGCATAAGCTTGGCAAATTGCTAGGCACTTCATCTTTTTTTGTCTATATAATTGCTCTCTGATGTCTTTAGGAGAGTGATGCATCTGAAACTACTGAGGGATTGTCAAAGGAAGAGTTAGGTCGCCTTGTTGCTTCCCGTTGGACTGGGGAAAAAAATGAGAATCAAGGCAGTGCCCATGATAATGCTGATGAAAGCCATGAAGAATTACCTAAGGACACAGATGATGAGCAATACGATGGCTATGCTTCTGAATCTGATGAGGACAGTGGAAAATATGATGACAGTGGAAAATACAATGATGATGACATAGATGATGAACTAGAAGAAAATTATGAAGAAGAGAGTCATGATGACACGACTTCATACAAATCCGACACAGATGATGAACCTTACTTGTCAGGTTTGCAATTCTTTTCTCGTCAGTATATCATTCTAAGCTGGGCTAACACCATTCTTAAGCTTACTGGTAAATGTTTTGTTAGATACGACGTCCCAGAATAACCCATCTTGGTTGGAGAAGATTCAACAAACAGTGAAGAATATTCTAAAGGCTGTTAATATATTCCAAGCTCCTGTAAACATATCAGGTATATATTGAACTCCAAATATTATATACTAAATATCTAATTGAGTGCATGGAAATTTGTAATCTCTTGTGTTTGACTTGTTTAGAGGCTGCTCGTGTACGCAAGGAATATGATGAATCGAGTGCCAAATTATCTAAAATACAATCAAGGATATCGAGCTTGACAAAAAGGCTAGAACATGACTTTGGTATGTAATGAACTGTTTCTGTGTCTAACCAGTGAAATTCTATTCTATTGCTTTGGCTTCCATTAACTGAACTTGGGGATAACATTACAGGACCAGAGAAGGAGTTCTACTCATTCTGTGATCGTTGCTTTGAGATCAAGCAGAATAAGTTACGAACTTCTGATTGAGTAATTTGTTCAGTAATCACATGATCTGTTATATATAAGACTGTCAACAAAATTGGTGGCTATGAAAATTCTAATTTGTTTCACCCTTTGTGACCTATTTTTATCTCTTCAGGTATGTTTACAAAGTGTGTCCATACAAACAAGCTTCTCAGGAAGAGGGCCACACCACAACTCGTTTGGGGTAGGTGTATTACATTTATTTTCTTCTTTGATTGATAGAATGCCTGTCCTTTCTTTATAGTGCGAAGTTGAGGTGCTACTGCAGTGATTCAAGGGATAAGAGTATAGTACAGATATCTCCTTGCTCTTCCTCAATTGTGAGATCGGCCAATTTTGTATTCTTGTAAATGTGATTCCCTGTTAGCGATAAATTAAAACAAATTTTTTATCAGAAAGATTTTCTTAGTAAAGAAAGGAAATTTGATGGGTGGGTTCCTCCCATCCCACCCCGATAGATGGGTATGAATGGGTATTTATAACCCGACACATTTTAAACCTGTTCTTTTGCCACTCTTAGATGCGGAGGTCCAATCCTCCAATATATGAAAAGTTTTAAAAGATTATTAATATTCCTATGTAAGACGCATGTTTGTATACTACAGTCACCTCTGAATCGAAGCAACTAAGGTGGATGTACTTGTGGGTTTTGGCTTGTCCATGTGTGCATGCATATAGGTCATTTAGCTTCAACTGAATATCTGTACTTCTCAGATTCACTAATTTACCCTTCCTTTTTTTATAATGGTCGGGGTTCTCTAATAGGCGTTGGGACAAATTTGAGGACTCATACAGGACGATGGTATTTTCAAATGGAGATAAGTGCTGGAATGGCCCAGATAGAAGTATGAAGGTACTGTCTAATATCATAGTTTTCATGTTTGGTTTCTTTAGTTGTTTCTAGAGGAACTCCTCCGTACAGGTATTTCCTTCAATTGATGGGACTGTTCAATTGAGATGATTTTATTGTTCTAATTTTAGTAGTCTATTATGTCTGTGAAGATGTGGGTGAAACGAGAATGAACTGAAAGTTGACAATGAAATTGATTTATTGGCCCTTCAAGTTCTTGAGCTCTATAAATTTTCTTTTTTTTCTACAGGTGAAATTAAGATGCGGTTTGAAAAATGAGATCACAGATGTTGATGAACCAAGCCGTTGCGAGTAAGAATCTCTATCTCTCTCTTGGCATGTGCATGCATGTGCATCCATGTATGTGTATTTCTTGTGCATGTGTCTATGAACATATCTTGCTCCTAACAATTAATTTGTCATGACAGATATGTAGCTTTGCTGTCTACCCCAGCTCTTTGCCTGGAAGATAAGCTAAAGGTAATTGGTGGTATTATAAATTATAATGAATTAAGTGATATAATACTCTTCCCCGTTTCTTCGTAATCTCTAAACTGGCTGGTAAATCTTAATTGTGACAGGAGCTGCAAGATAAACTAGATTCGATGAACAAAGAACAACCTCAGGGACATGATGAACTTTGACGAGCCAGAACTGTATACTCACGGATGTACTAGAGGATGTCGACTCCGGAACTAATTTTATTCTTAGAAGGCTTATCAGTTCATCATAGAAACGAAGAGATGTAGAATGTGGAGTTTTTGAGCTGTTAGGCTGAACTTGAAGGATATCAAGCAATATCTGAGGTGACCTCCTGAAATTTTTTTCATAGTGGAGTATGCTTCTTCATATTGCAATTACATATTGAGGTGCAATTATAATTTGTCCGGCTAAGCTATAAACTGATTTTGGTAACAATGCTTCTGTCATACTTATTTGAATTTCCGCATAGAATAATTATAAGAATACGTAATAGTGATTAGTGGGAATGAAGCTAGTTTAAGTGACATGTGGTTTCGTAGTAACTTGTTGACTGTCAAATTTCTCTTGATTTTTAGCAATTTGTTACTTTGAGAGGAAACAAAATAGACAATATGCTTCTCTATGGGATGTTAGTCAACATGAATTAGGGTTGATTAAGCTATCAAATGTGGATGGCAAGCATTGGGTTCTGAATTCTAATGTCTCTGCCTTGTGGAATGGAGCTCGTGTTATTGACCCAACATGAAACAATGGGTACTTTCTCTTTTTCTGTTTCCAGTCTGTTTTCTGGTTTTCCTTTTGATTGAATTGAATAGCCTTCCTTCTAGACTCTAGTTGCCTTTGGCCAAAAAAAGAAGACTCTAGTTGCCTAGTCTATTGATTTGACTTTTCTCGGTTCCAATTCAAGATCAACGCTCAAAACAAGAAGGGTTGGTCTCGTTTGGTTGGGTTGGTGGGTGGTTTCATGAGAAAAGCTTGTGTTTCAAAAGTAAGAGAGATGGTTTCATCATGATTCATGTGTGTGAATACGTGAGGACTGAGCGTTAAAACTAAGCGTCCACTTATATTTCTATGGGCTCACGAAGACAAAGACAGACAAAGGCAGGATTTAGTAAGTGAGTGGTGTTTCAGAAACAACTCATATTCTCTCTATCTCTGCATTGTAAAAGGCAAAAAGGTGAAGGATGGCAGCAATTGCAGGCAATCCTAGATGGCATGGCAGCTAATAAAGGAGAAGTTTCAAAGTTTTTTTTTTTTTAACCTAAGAGCGGTCTAAGAGCCGGTAAGACCCGTTTAGCTGACAATGACCCTAAGCCTAAACGCATTCAGCATATCCTCATCAATAAAACGATGAAGTACACCCGGTGGCGGATATTTCCGGCGGATAAATATTGATAGCTTGAGTACATACTAAAAATAAATGACCCAAAACATAACACGGACCTCTTGCATTCTTTTGTTTTGGTGACTTGTAAGTCTTGTATTCGATAATCATATTGAATCCTAACTAAACAGATCCCGACGACATCGGGGCCTTAATTAAAGACATCAAACTTTTTCAAATCAATCCAACAAGAAAAAGACATCGAACTTTTTCAAATCAACCCAGAATTATACACGTCTCCCCATTCTAGAAGTCAAAATTTATAATATGCAGCTACTTGAAATTGAAATACAATTAATGACCAATAAAAGGAAGAGTAGGTGTATATATACTGTACATAAAATCCAACAAAAGAGTGGGTCCTGCCCTGCCCTGCCCTGCCCCATAATCAACCAAAGCCATCAAATTCCAAATGTGAATGAAATGGCCTTTCTCTTTTTCTTTTCTTTTTTTTCCCTTCTAATTCATGGCCTTTGCCCTTTGGTGATGATGATTCGAAAACGTGGTTCAATTTTCAATTTTTCCATATTCCAACATGGTGTTCAATTTCAGATAGCTTTTAGCCAATTCCAATGGACATTAATTAATATATGTAAAAAAAAATAAAAGTCCATGTTTTAATTATTTAACCCATTGTAATAGTAATAGTCAATGGATTTTAAAAACATGAGGCAGAGCAAGAAAGAGGAACCAATACCCAATACCCAACACCGGTAAAGTGATTCCCAGCTTGTTCCTCAAGCAAAACAAAACCAACCTAAACCAATCAGTCAATTGTAGCTTTCTTTTTCATTTCTTTATTTATAATATTCGTTTATTTATAACCAAAATAAAAATAAATAAATTACTAAAAGCATCGCCAAACACGCTTCTGTCATTTAATACTAATACTAAATTTTCAGCCTTTTTTGCTTTTACTTCTGCTTCTGCTCCTCTTCCTCCTCCTGGATCCGTGATTTATAGATAGATTGTTTACCCAAATCGAAAAATCTTTTCTTTTTTTGATAAATCTCATTCATTCGTTCTTCTAATCAATATTTCTACTTAAAGGAAGAACCTGTTAATTTGTTTTTAGGAAAAAAAAAGGAAGATTGAAATGGAAATGAATGGAGGAGCGCAAGTGGAGAGGAAGGCCAAGACGAAGATCGTCTGCACGCTTGGACCAGCATCGAGGTCAGTGGAAATGGTCGAGAAGCTTTTGAGAGCTGGAATGAACGTTGCTCGCTTCAACTTCTCTCATGGATCTCATGAATACCATCAGGAAACCCTTGATAATCTCAGGGCCGCCATGAACAACACCGGTATTCTCTGCGCTGTCATGCTCGATACCAAGGTATTCCTTTTCTTAAGATCCGATTGATTGTTTTCTTGCTTGTTTCTTTTTCATCATCAAGTTTTATTAGATCAGATGTGCTTGCTTCTCTCCCTTCAACTTTTTATAAAGTTTTGTTATTTCGTACATCTTAATCAAATGAGTATTCTTTCAAATCAGAATTTGGTCGCTTGCTTGCCAAAAGTCAAAGTTTTTAAGAATATATATATATGCTCTACTCCCGACTTATAGGCTAATGATTTATCAGTTATGTAAGATTCAAAGAATTCTCTGTCTATTTTACTTAGTTACTGAATGATCTTTTTGTTTGGCGCTGCGTTTCATGACTTGGCAGTACTTATTCTTCTAAATAAATATATATAATTAGAAATGAAGTTATGTTTGGCTAAATATCATGAACTTTAGGAGATGAAATGGTTGCTTTTACAGGGTACCGATAATGGTTGCTCATTATCAGTCGGACAGTGAGGCAGTAGGCTTAAATGTTGTTTTTGTATGGTAACTTTCAGGTTTATTTATATGTTTGCATTCTTGTGTTGGTAGTAGTAGTACTTCTGTTATGGCTCCTGCCTCCTTGTCTAATCTCTGGTATGTGGACCTTATTGTTTGTGGCCCCAGCCCTTTTTGTGGCTTTTGTGATCTATATGTGTAACTTTGGACAAAGAAATTCCTTTTTTTTGCCCTTTTGGACTTATATATAACATGTGATTCCTGTTTTGATCAAACAAAACTGATGATTGGGTTTGGACTTTTGGAGGAAGGTATAGTGCTGGAGTATGAGTGAGTAAATGCATAAGAGTTTAAGGAGTAAAAATAATAAGAAGATATATAAGATAATTGAAAATGAGGAACAGTTTTTAGTGTAGTAATTGTTTATATTTTATAGGAGTGAGATATATATGGAAATTATATGTACAAATATAGACCATGATTATGAAAGTCAATTGTGATAAAACATGTAATGGGTGGGTATAGTCAGCATTCAAAAGAGATACAATGTATGCATGGTAGATGGTAAATGTAAATTATTTGTCCGATTCTTGATTTTTTTTCAAGAGATTGTGTAAGACATTGTTGCCATTATCGTAAATATGAGTAGCATAATTTCTTCCCTAATTCAAAGCTTGTTCACTAGGCTAACAAGTTAATCATGGGCCAAGTCGATGATGTCCACGTTTATGACAGGTCTGCAGAAAAATCTTACTTTTGAGTCCTTCAGCTATTAATGACTTTGACGATAGATGATAATGATGAGATTATGTGTGTTAGAACAAGCAACAGTTGTAGCTAAAATATATTCTTGACTGTAATATAAGACTTCTGATGCTACTTGTACAAGTCACTGTTACTGTTATTCAACTTTTGATATATTGCTTTGCTTTTTAACTAGACATGTATATAGCATCTCAACAGCTCTCTTATTCATGCAACCGATGTGCTGAGTCTTGTATTTATGTTTGAAGCATGAAAGGTTTTATTTATTTTAATTTAACTATATCATGGACTCATGGTATAGTGGATGATCCTAAATGGTAATTAATATGTAAACTTCCAGGGTCCTGAGATTCGAACTGGCTTTCTGAAGGAAGGAAAAGTTCCGCTGAAACAGGGTCAAGAAATTACCATTACTACTGACTATACCATAAAGGGTGATGAGAAACTGATAAGTATGAGTTACAAAAAATTGGCTGAGGATGTCAAACCAGGGATGGTCATACTTTGTGCAGATGGGACAATCTCATTTACAGTCTTGTCTTGTGACAAAGCAAAGGGTTTGGTTCACTGTCGCTGTGAAAACTCTGCAGTTCTTGGTGAGAGGAAGAATGTTAATCTTCCAGGGGTCATTGTTGACCTCCCAACCTTGACTGAAAAAGACAAGGAAGATATCTTGAAATGGGGAGTTCCTAACCAAATTGACATGATTGCGCTGTCATTTGTTCGAAAAGGCTCAGATTTGGTGGAGGTTCGTAAGCTGCTTGGGAAGCACGCTAAGAATATACTTCTCATGTCAAAGGTATGCTCAAAGGAATTGCAGATGTTATTTTTATGCTGTTTTACTTGCATTGAGGAATCAGAACTGGTAGTTTTATTGCTTTTGCATGACATGGTTAGAAATTTGTAGGTGGGAACATTTTGCTTTCGGGAAGTTTTGAAGGAGAAAAGTCATAAAATAGTGAAATCTAATGATGGCAAGTGTTTAGAGACTAACAATGCATGTTGGATAGGGAGAAAGGATTATGTCTAATGCATATATTTATATAGACAGGGCAATATATTATCATGCCATCATGATGAGTTATTTTTCCCTTTGAACATTATCTGTTAGGTTGAAAATCAAGAAGGGGTTGCAAATTTTGATGACATCCTTGCAAATTCAGATGCATTTATGGTTGCGCGAGGTGACCTTGGAATGGAGATTCCAATTGAAAAGATATTTCTAGCACAGAAAGTGATGATTTACAAGTGTAACATTCAAGGGAAACCTGTTGTAACAGCAACACAGATGTTGGAGTCCATGATAAAGTCTCCGAGGCCAACCAGGGCTGAAGCCACTGATGTTGCCAATGCAGTTCTTGATGGCACAGACTGTGTAATGTTAAGTGGTGAAACTGCTGCTGGAGCTTATCCAGATCTCGCAGTTGGGACCATGTCCAGAATATGTGCAGAAGCAGAAAGCACACTTGATTATGGTGATGTCTTCAAAAGGATTATGGAACACTCACCGGTGCCCATGAGTCCATTAGAAAGTCTGGCTTCTTCAGCTGTTAGAACAGCCAATTCTGCGAAAGCAGTTCTTATATTGGTCTTAACCAGGGGAGGAAGTACAGCAAAGCTGGTCGCAAAGTACAGGCCCGGCATGCCCATTTTGTCAGTGGTTGTCCCTGAGATCAAGACTGATTCATTCGATTGGTCATGCAGTGATGAAACACCAGCAAGACATAGCTTAGTCTATCGTGGTTTGGTTCCAGTTCTGTATGCTGGATCTGCCAAAGCATCTCATGAAGAGACAACAGATGAAGCATTGGACTTTGCTATTCAGCATGCCAAGTCAAAGGGGCTCTGCAAGAATGGGGATTCAGTTGTTGCTCTGCATCGGATTGGAACTGCATCTGTAATCAAGATCTTGACTGTGAAATGAGTTCACCTCAGTGATATCATTTCCAATTTTGATTATTGTCATTTTTGGGAGGTTCCCGGGTATGCGGGGTAAATGCTGCATATGAAGTCAACAGCCTTCAGTGTTTATTTTTTGGATGCAACGAACACGATTCAAGGTCATTAGTAAAATGTTCTGATAATATCGCGTGCTAAACGCTGAATCTTAAGACTTCTTTTAAATGTATCTATGATTTTTGTTGACAGGTAATCTCATTTTGATTCCTCGAGTGGTTTTTGATTTGTTATAGTAAGGCTTGAAGGTGTCCAGGCTTCAGAGTTTCTTTTTTTTTTGGCAAGAATTTCACCGTAACAGGGTTTTTACTCCATTTTTGATAAAAAAATACTCTTTTGCTGAGTTTTTGGTTGATGCTATTGGAAAGTTTTACTGAATGAATGATGATATTGATATCTACTTTGCATGAATACAAAAACCAGAAGATGGGGAAAAAGAATGGTAAGTCTTGAAGGTTAGGTTAGGTAGGTAAGTTCTTGATCAGCATTTATGAATGGTGAAAGTTATGTAGAAAGTGTGAGATGCATCTAAATTCCAGTCCAGACAAATGCATGGCAGTTTCTGGAAAGTAGTAGTAGAAATTACTCGTGAAAAACGTCTTGTTTATGATATTCGTGAGTCAAGTTTCCATCATCCGAAATTACTTGGAATGTCATCAGCATTTGTCATTCCATTTGTGATTAAAATTTGTACTCAAAAGTCTCGTACTACAATCCAAGCCATGGAAATTCAGATTTAGAATATTCAATAAGACAGTTCCACATGGTTGGGGGACTGGCTAAGCTTCAGCCAGATCATTCTTCCAATCTCTAATAGTAATAATCAACGCCACTATTTTATTATTATTTTCCCAGTTGTTTAAAAGTTATGAAAACCCATAAATAAAACCATTAATTAACAAAGCTACCCTCAAAACCATGAACAAAGCTACACGGCAAGTGATAAATTATAAATAAATAAATAAATATAATAATAGTCAAACTAGTGATAAATTGCGAGGCTAAGAGCAGGAAGCTGTCAAAAATCATTTGGTTTGGTTAAAGCAGCATTAGTTGTCGGAATCGAAATAGAATTTGTTGTTTTTTTTCTAGAATCTGGATGGGATGGAGGAAGAAAGCAATGAATATGAATATGATGATGAAGTGACAAGAGTATGGGAAATAAAGCAAGATCGAATAGCTAATATGCAAAAGCAAATGTCAGAGGCACCCAGATTATGGGACATTGCTTTCGACATTCATCTCTGTTATCTCTCCACCCTCTTCAATGATGTGAACCAGTACTACAACAATAGCTGGCATGTTCAATGGGCAAGTTTTAAGTATACTTATTTTAACACTCCATGGTCTTTTCTATCAGCATTGGCTGCCTTAATTCTCCTACTTCTCACCTTGGCACAGACCTTTTATACCATTTATATTCACCTTATAACCGGTAAAGTAATAATAATAATAATCAATATTATTATTTTTTATTTTATTTGTTCCTATCCTTTTGTAAATTAAAGAAATTAGAGTGACTTGATTTGCTGCTTTTTTTTTTTATAGCATATGTATATATATAGTACTGTATAGGATTGTAATTTCACATGTATACCATAAACTGGCGTCTCTTTCTTATTATTTTTTTTTTCTCTGATGGGACTAATTGAAACTATTATAAACTCTAGCAGTAATGTATTTTGCATTTTCTTAATATAATAGAATTGCTTATACTAGGCAAAACCCGCGCGCTACGCTGCGCGACTGTGAGGCTAACTTATAAGGGAAATTACTTATCTCCCTATGTTCTTACTTCACCCTCAATAGGCAAAGCATGCAATAGATGAACCTACAGCAATTATAATAACATCATATATAGTAGAAAGCATACAACAGAAAGTATATGTAGTCGCGTAGCAACATTTTAATTTATATATAAGTTGTTTTCCTAGTAATTCTAGCTACATTACACATGTAACTCTAACTCAAAAGATTAACAAACATTAACAATCAAGGAAGTTTATTCTTAAAGGCAACTAATCCAAGCCAACATCTGAAGAAACAGACTTCAGGCAAAGAAACAGACTTCAGGCACAAATACAAATTTCATGTGATAGCTATACATATATTTGGTAAAGGGAGAAATGGAAATAAGCACCCAAAGCAATTATTAACTACACCAGGCAATGTACTTGTGGATTTTGTAATAGTTGATAAATATGAAGATGTATTCAACAGGGTTGATATGAACGTATCCCTAATTCATATATTATTATCATATATGTAATTTATTGCCCATTCAAACAAACACCATTGGCAAATGCAGTTGAAACTTCTATGAATGGAGCCAAGGACATTTTATTGAAATAAACCAAGGAAAATGACTAATAAAATGAATAGAAACAAATATACTACATATAGCAGGATTCAGGAGTAGGTAATATAGCAGCAGAAATTCTTCCAAAGAGGCAAAGGATCTACAAGGGTACAGAATTGCTAGAAGAGAAAACACAAGTTTTTTCCCAAGATTCAAATTGACTGTAAAATAACTATGTACATAAGCAAGGCAGAATTTCAAAGCAATATAGAGATTTAGGATGCTAGGACAACTGACTTATGGAAATATACTCAATATCTCATATGCTAAAGAGGGACTTCCGGGAATATACTCAATTCTCATCTGCTTGAGAAGCACTTCCTGTATGGGAACTCGAAGAAGTAGACGATGAATTGCCTCCACCAGACTGAGAAGACCCTGATGAGAACAAACCATTGAATGGCCATGGGAATGAGAACCTTCTGCTATTCCCACTTCTCCCATCTCCTTCATTGTCTTCACCACTACCATTAGCATTGCTTTCGGTTTCTCGTTGGTTGGTGTTACTTCGTGACCTCTCAGATTCGAGTTTTGATTCATCAGCAGGCAACTGATATCTACAAACTGGACAAGAACTATGAAGCTCCAACCATGGCAGTATACACCCATTATGGAACTTATGCTTACATGGCATTTCCTTTGCTTCAGTGCCAACCTCAAAATCATCCAAACACACAGAACATTGCAAATTCTCCTCTATTTTGACAGTGGGCAAGGCTTCAATTGCATCTTTTTGTGCTGGTGGAGTCCCATATCTGTTTGGGTCATTTTCTGCCAGATGCTGCAACAACAAGTCTAGACCAGGTCCAATGAAATAATCGCCTAATGACCCTATATGATTGGAGTTTTGGTTTTGGCCACCCTGGTTGGAATCATAAGAACCCTGAACAATGATAGTCTGATTGAAAGGATTGATCAAAATAACACGCTCTCTTTCCCTATCCCTATCCCTGCTTGTCTCCCTATCTCTATCCCTATCCCTATCCCTGTCATTCCCAGAATTCTCAGCTTCAGACACCATTCCATCTCTTATACCTTGGAGTAACTGTAAAATTGTTGCAGAGCTTCTTCTCCTTCTCCTGATGATGGATTCAAGTTCTCTGTCCAAATCAGTCTCTCCTCCATGGCGGGATTCACCATCATCATTGTCATCATCATCATCATCAAAGTCAAAACGTCTAAGTCTTCTGCGGCGACGTGGATTACCCATCATACCTAGTAAGATTGGTGCCCACAACGAGAGTGCACGATCAGATGCAATATCAGAATCTACATCTTGACTGTCCCTTGTACCACTGGCCATTTCTTCAATGAACCCACCTTGACAGAATGGGCATTTAATCTCAACTTCCAGGATAGGGTTCACCATTTGAGAGCACTGGTAACACCAGTACCTTGATGCCATTGCTTCCTCCATTCTTTAATAAGCCTTCCTCAGCACAAATTTATTTTCTCTTTTCCTCTTCTTTGTTGGAATTCTGTCACAACCAAGAGCAAATAGCATCATCAACCCACTTAAGAGTCAACTCAAAATAGAAGCAAAATTGACCAAAAAATTATCCATTTTGGCAGATCTACATATTTAATTCTCATTCAAGGAACAAATTTTTTTTTCCAACTTGTGATAGACACAGGAAGGGAAACAACCCCAGAAAGAATTATACAGTTAATCCAATCAGATCAAACCCCTAACCCCTTCAAATCAATTCCCCCTTTTATATATATACACAAATAAAATACATCATGAATTGAATTCACAGATTCAGAGCAATTCCTACAAAAATAAATGCAAAATTAAAGGTCTTACCAAGAGGAAGACGCAAGAACAGAACTTGAAAGGAGCACCCAAAAGAAGACCCAGAATCTCAAAACTGCTAAATAACAACCACAAATACCAGAAAAGGGCTCTGAAAACAGCAAGCGGTTTCTTAAAGAAAAAACCCTTCCGATCAAAAAAAATTATTTATATGAGAGACAGAGAGAGGCCAAAGCCAAGACAACTACTAGCCTTATGACCACATAGAAAGAAATAAGGTAGGTAGAGTAAAAATTAACATTATAGAAGGATCTGGAACCAGGAACCATACCATTCTAATTCTCAAACCCTCAAGATTTGACCAAAAAGATATTTTCCCCTTAATATAATTAATAATTTATTATCCATGAAAATCCACAAACAAAATCAAAACCAAAATCATCAAAAAATGAAGCTTTGCAACAGAGCGACGAAAACATACTCTAGATTATGTTTCTCTTACCTTTCTTTCTTTAAGATTGTAGGTAGCTGTGAAATTGAAGAAGAAAGAGAAAAAAAAAAAGGAAGAATCTTGGGTTTGATTTTGGGTTGAAGAAAAGAGAAAGAAAATGGCTACAGTTTTACTTTTTTCTCGTTATAGGACAATCCAAACGCGCTCTCTCTCTCTCTCTTCTAATTTCTGTGAGTTTTTTTTTTTTTTCTTTGGTGGGAGTTTCTGTGAGATTTATTGTTTATATATTTATTAATTAAAAAATATATAATTTTATTATTAGTAGTAGTAGCATTTAATTATTTATTTATTTACTAACTTCCATATAATCCATTTTAAGTTTTTTAACTTTAACTTTGATTAAATAATGGAAATCTTCTGCATGAAATGATAATAGCAGGAAAACGCGTGATGAGGTGGCAGTGATTGATAGGTTTTCAGAAAAACCAATCAATCAAATACATTTATTTACTATATGTAGACATGGGCAAGGGTCGGTTTGGTTGGATTTAGGTTCATTGGATTATTTCAGGTTTGAGCTCATTCAGATAATTCCAGATCCAACCATTGACACTTTTATCAAATCATGATTCGTCAGGTTGAATCAAGTTCAAACCTGGGCAAATTATCGGGTTCGGGTTCATTTTACCAATCGACAGTCAACCAAATCATTTGACGGTGGTGATTCTGCCACCTATGCTGTAAAATGACAGCCACCATTATACTTTCAACTTCAGATCGTCATTTAAGCACAAAGTTGATAACATTTCATGTTCCTAAAGTTTCAGGTTCGCATTTAATACAATGCTAAACTCTTAGTTTCAGTGATTAGGATTCAGATTCGGACAAGTCGAACAATTTGGGTTGAGATGGTTCTTTGAACTTCAATACACCTCAGACAGAGTTAACAAGTTTTGAGAAAAAGAATAACTCATTCCATTAAATACCGAGTAAAAAGCATCCTCACAAATGACAAATCTGTCAAAATGGGAAAGACATAAATAGGTGCAGTATTGGTTTATGGTTTCTAAAGAATTTTCCCCAACTAACTCTTATACGACGCTAAACTGGGCCCTTTCGAGAAGGATGGTGTGATGGAGATAATACCAAGTCGAACCTAGACACACAAATCCTTCCACATCATATTGCATCCATATGTTAAGCCTGTTGCCTAAATTAGGGCCAATAAGCCAATGCAAATCCTGTTCAAGATCAATCGCCATACCAGTACCATAGGTCCATCCAAGTGCTACGATTAAAGCCTGATCTAGACCTCTCTTCTAAAGAGAATAACAATAAGGAATCCCGAACTGCTTCGCTAATAGCAAAACCTCTTTGACTCTACTCTATTTCTTACAAGATAAACTCAGGATTTCGCTTTCTAAATCAAAAGAGTTGTAGCTACATCCTGGGAAAAGAATGACAAACTAGGAACCTGTACAAATCGCACTCCCATGTGTATCATGGGCCATCGCTGATCAAATGGAAGAAGGCTCAGAACAAAACATGTGGGTTTGATACTGTGCTGAGCTTTTCACCGTGCCATGCTCAAGTTCAAACATTATCAGGCACTTTTGGAGCATTCTCCTCCTGCAACAATTGAATTTGGGTTAAGGCACCAAACAAAGTGATAGACCACTAAATAGGACAATAAAGTAATCAATAATTGGAAAAGCAAGCCACATTATTTAAAGTTCTATAAAGTAACCAATAATTGTTCAAGCATTTTAAAATTAAACAGAAAAGAAAAAACTCGCACTGCTGAATTATGCTTAGCATCAAAACTCAAAAGTTTCAATGAAGAAGTATACCATGAAGGACCATAAACTTGTAGGATCACCCAAAGTAAATAGAAACATATTAAACTGCACATAGGACAGGACCACAAGCAGTGTTGGAAGACCAAACCAACGTAAACACACTGACAAAAAAAGCAGCAAAATGATGCACAAGCCCACACATTGCAGTGGCTTCATGATCCTTCCTCTCTATCTCATTCCGCCATCTACCCTATCTCCTCTCTCCCGATAAGCCCCAATCACCTAGCTGTCCTCTATCAGTCATAAAGATCCAAAATAGAAAGAAGCTACTTTGAGTTTCAGAGATTACATATTGTTTATGATTTCCTTAATTACCTCACTTGCAATTTCACATATAGGTTTACATTTTGTAGTTTGTTTAGGATATTTTACATTAATCTGTGTTTTATCTTCTTATATAAGGCTTTACAGTTATATTTGGTGTTTGCAATGAGAGCTTACGGCTTAAGTCAAAGTACATGTGCTATTTTAATCAAAGTTAACTGCAAATATTGTACTCAAACTACAGTGAAATGCACAAATTAAAATCTGAAGAAAAATGTGCAACTTGCACCTTGAACTTTCAAATTGTCTACCATGTTAGTCTAAACTTTAACAATGTTACTCGAACTACAGTTAGATGCACAAATTAGTACCTAAACAAAAAAACATGCAACTTACACTTTGAACTTTAACATTTGTCTACCATGTTAGTCTAAACTTCAACAACATTGAACCAACTTACTAGTGGCGTCTCAGATATAATCAGGCCATGTATACACCATTCAAGAGATACAGCAAAATTGAATAGTTCATCGAATTTCCACATGTATAGTCAGTGGGTTTCATTCAAAATTTTTATGTTATTCATTTTATCAAATAGATCTTAAACTTCCATTTTTCAAAAGGAAAAAAAAAGAAGATCAAATATTACACTAAAATATAAAAAACAATTATAATTTACAACAACAAAGATGCTTTTCTTCTTTCCCATATTTGTCATATTTCTCTCTCTTTCTCACTAACCAGACAGTCTATAAACAAGGCAACAATTCAATCAATACCCCATTTCTCATTCTTTCCTCCAACACAGTCAATATAGAGAGTCCATCTCTCTAGAAGACCTACCTTAACCACATAGTCACTAGAACCAACAATTCATTATCTCAAATTTTCTAAAAACCTCAAACCAAACTCTGGAAAGTAGACCTGGACAAAAAGCTTCAAGTCTATAAAGAAACCACCAGGAGGATCAGAATCAATCAAATACCATCAACTCACTTTCCAATTTCCATCACGCGCACAGACAGAGGTAGGCTAATTTGACTACTGAATATCTTTGGGGTCATGTGAATTTTAGTTTTAAATCCAACCAAGCAAAGCTTCTATTCCAAACTAAACAACTGAAACATTAAAATTACTCTAGCTACAGTTTGTAAAGGTGGGTGAGAAACAGAGAATGAAAATAGAGACACAGAATTAGAGAGATTTCAAAGCAATGCAAAAAGCGAGCTCCTCTTAGATCCCTTCTCTTATTATTGCTGGTCCTCTTCTGTTTTCTGCAAAGATGGAATTGAAGATTGAAGTCTACAAAAAAGATTTGGAAGATAGAGAGGCGGGTGAAAGTGGTGGTTTTGATGGTGACAAAGGGGCTGATTGTGGTGGCTTCAATTAAACAGAACACTAGTTGTGTTCTAGGAAAGAAAATTTAAGAGAAAAAAAAGGAACGAACGGAACTACTTTTACATATGCCTGTGTTTTTGTTTTGATTTTGGTACATATGTGCTTTCATATGGATTATTATCACATCCACTACCAGTGGAGTCCAAAGACTCCACATTCCACAATAGGTCTCTCCAATGCCAACTGTCCTTTCAAAATCTTTCACTCTAAATCCTAACTAACCTACACTTAATGTTGGTTCAAAGCTAAGACTAACATCTTGATGTTGAGGGTACTCAAAAGAAAATCTTATCAGAGTAACACAAACAATCAATTCGTTCTTCAACGTTCGTCTTGCATTTATGTGGTAGATAAATCTAATCGGTTCTTCAAGATTACAAACAAGAGAGGTAATGTCAATAACTTTCAAAAATCAAGAAGCAGAAACATTTCCTATATGACGATTCATCAAATGATAAAATAGCAAGTCAATCAGCAATTTCAGGTCACTTTTTCAACAACAAAGGACATAGTCCTCACAGGAGATGACCGTATGTTGATTTCAAATGACTAAAAAATAATCATTACCATTTAATTTAGATCAGCATAGCAATTAGACAGAGACTTATTTCTGAATTGAGATGTCTCTAAGATCTAATGAAACTATTCCAGAAAGAAGTTCAGAATACTGCTCAAAATAAAACCTAAAGCATAGCCCTAATGAGTGGCAATATCAGTGGAAAGTCTAAAGAGAAAAAGGGGGAATTAACACAGAGAGCCATAGATGCTTACATCAATAGCCTCAAGAGGCCTGACAGGCGATGGCTTAAGCTGAGGAGATGCACCACCAGAAGGGGATACATTTCCACTAATGCCATCATTATGACCCTGTAAACAAAAAAAGAAAAAAAAATCAAAATTGAGAACACAAATCGATACACACTGATCAAAATGACTTAGAAAACAGAACAAGAATTACCAAAAACGAGTTTCTATTTTGTTGTTGACGGTCTTCAAAGAGGGAAGAGTAATAAGCAGGATCATAGATGGCGCCTCCTAAAGCGTCATCACTTTCATTGTTAGAGCACTGTCTAAGTAAAGCACTGGAAGGAGTTGCAGGGCTAAGAAAACTATTTCTCAAATCAAAATCAGCATCTCGTGGTCCTCCAACACTGTCTACATAAGAAACCCCCAGCCTATATATTTGAATCCATAACAACGACGATGACAACCTCACACAAAACCCTAAGATTTCCATCGCCAGCGTTAGTTGGACAGAGATGATGAACAAAATTCCATGGCTCTCCTTCTCCGACGACGATATGTTCCAAATATCGTGGGAAAAGAAGATGAACCACGAAACATCGAGAAGAATGGCGAAGAAGAGCAGAACGGCATAGGTTCGGCCTAAGCTCTGACTGCTACTCTCGATGGCTACCAAAGCGAACAAAGCTATGGCCAAATTAATCAACAACACTCCGTTGTACAATGCGCCCAGGGATCCGATCAAGGCGCAACCAATCTGATCAATCGAAACAAATCAAATCAAATCAACCAAATGAACTTTTATTACTTTTTCCGATTCTCATTCAACAATCAAAGAAACCCTAGAAAATAGTGAAAAATAGTAACAAATTTCCTGATTTAAAGAAGAAAAAAAAATCTTACTTGGATGTAAATGAGGATGACGGCGATATGTTGGAGCCTATCGTAATCGCGAACGCAAGCTTGAATCCCATCTCTCAGATTCTGAGAGCAACAACAAACCATCGTCTGCTGCTATTCATCCAATTGTGATCTTAAATCTGACAAAAACCAATTCTTTTTCTTCTGTTTGTTTGTTTGGCTTTGGCGGGACTACATTGAAATGAAATTTTCTGACTAAAAAACAAAAACCATGAACTTCTCCTCCTTGCTGCTGCTGCTGCTATTGTATCAGAGATAAATTAAACTGTAAAAAATTTCAACACTTCAAAATTTTATTTTTTTATAACGGAAAGAGAAGAAATCAAAACTTTTTTTTTTATTTTCCTTCGTTTTCCCTTGTTCTTTGCTCTTCTCAAAACTAACTTTTCCCTCTTCCTCCTCACTCGGCCATGCCCATGACTCTTCTTTTTCCTTTTTCCCTTTTTAGCTTTCCTTTTTCTTTTTTAATAATTAATTTTACTACTAGAGTAGTTGTCACTTGTCCGGGCTTAATATATTTTTGGATTTTAGAAGATAAATAAATAAATTTTTCTTCTGAAATTTTGAATGAAATGATTTCAGGTTGACCATTAGGTGCACTGTGTAAACTGTACCGTGTGTTATTTTGGTTCGTCTTCACATTTTTCACAAGTACTATATATGACAAATAAAATTACTTTTTTTTTTAAATTTTTATAATATAAATTAATTAATTCTATAAAATTTGTTGTCTTGTAATTTTAATTTCATATTTCATAAGGCCAAACAATCAATTTGAGTCTAAATTGATCCATTGAATGTAAATTGTTGTTGAGTATAATTAATTTAGATTTTAAAACTTTATGAGATTTAATTTAATTTAATACAAGTGGATCGGCCCGCGCTAGCGCGTCGGACGTTCAGAAATCTATTAACATTGAGTATATGCCCTAAAATTAGCAAAAAATAGTAAATATTAGTTTATACATGGACATGCGCAATAGCTTAAATTTTTGTTTCCTCCTCTAAAGTATGTAGCACTTAAACAATAACTAAGTTTAATCTCTTCTTCATATGGACAGAAAAGGCTTGAAGAGAGGTTACAATTCTAGATAATTAAGGGTGATAGGATTTATTTAACATTTATGTGATTGGAAAAGATAATTACAAAAAAGGGTTCAAGGACAAGAACTGGCTAGAAACTAATTAGGGTCTTCTTAGTAATTTGGCAAGTGAGAAAAGACAAAAAAAGGTTCAAATGGAACCTCCTCATCGATCCTCAAAAGGGGTCTTTGGTAAATTCCCTGAGTTTTTCAAATAATATTTATTATTATTATTATTATTATTATTATTATTATTATTATTATATATAATATATATATATAATTTTTACTAATAAGTGGATCAAAATAATGTTATAATCATAATTTAAGTTTAATATAATCATCCAAATCAAGCCTATATTCATCTTATCTAAAAAAAATCCATTTTTTCATTAGCTATTTGTCCGCAGAACTTCAATTTGTAACTTTTGGTTTTTAATTTATAACCAACTTAAAAGTCTTTTTGAAAAGTATTTTTGGACTTCTTATTTAGACGATTTAAATTTTTTTCAATATAAATTGTAAAATAAGTTAGGACAAACATACACTAATTGATTTTTTTTAACACCAGTGTTAAATTTTTCTCTCTTCGAGTAGAGATCAAATCACTCTCCTACAATTGTTTTGTGTCCAATTGTTTACCAAGTAAAAGTGATGAAATCATGAGGAAGTAGATGACTTATAAATTTTTTATTAGTCAGTACCCATCCATACTAAACACACACTTGAAAAATCAACATTTCAAAAATGATTTAAACTCAAATTGATAATTTGAATAATTGATTATAGTAGAAAATTTAAATCTAAATTCTTTTTTTTTGGCGATGATTTAAATTCTATATTACATATCTCAAAAAAAAAAATTCTATATTACAAAAAATTATTTTGATTTAACAACGTGTAGTTTTTTTTTTTGGAGAATCAACATGCAGTATATAGAAGTACATTTAAAAATAATAAAAAATGCTAATATATAAAATTAAGAAATATAGAAAAAATAAAGGGTAAAACCGAAAAGCGGAAAGAGAGTGTTAAAAAGAAAGGAGAATAAAGAGTAGGACGTGATCGCGATTTGGGCATCGGAAAAAGAAATGAGCGGAGAAGAGGAAGGTGTCGGCGGCGGTGCCGTAGGCGGTGGAAGTGGCAATGCTAATTCAGCGACGGCAGCAACAACGGCATGGGTAGAAGAATTGCAGAAAAGCTTTAAAGACTCCAAAGAGTCCGCCATTCGCTCTGCTCGCTCCCTTCAGCAAAACTCCTCTACCCATATACGCTCTTTCCAGGTTTCTTACATATTTCTTCATCTATCACATAAATTATTCAAAAAGAAGAAAATTTTCGATCAGATGTTAAACTATGAATGTTTGGGTTTTGCAGGATTTTCTACCACATGCATTCTCACGATATAAATCTTATGAAGACGCCTTTGTCAACAAATTTAAAGGTTTTCCCCCTTTTTTAAATAAAAATAGTCATATGTATTCGATTGATGGTTATGGAGATTTTACTCACTGATTAGTTTGTACTGTTCTGTTCTTATAAAAAATAAAGAGGAGGTGTTTAGTGCCAAAGAACACCCAGCTGCAGCCATTGGGATTGCTGCTACTGCTGCTCTCGTTCTTTTTCCAGGTTTTTTTGTTACTCCTTTTATTTCCTAATAATCATTATATCATTCATTCTCTAATGCAACACTTGATACATATCAACATTCTATCTTGAATTGTAAACCCACTAGAATGCACTTTTTGCATTTTTCAAATGATTGAATGATTGATTCTTTCAGAAACTTGTGTGCCTTCTGGTTTTAAGTTATAGGAATTGTTTGTCATTATGAAGTACTTCTTAGTTCATTCATTCTTGAAATGCCTTACTTACGCTGTTTGATAATTTTGTAATGCATTACTTACGCTGTCTGATAATTTTGCTGCATACAAATGGGCTAAAGTCATGTTTAGGATGGACCCAAGAAACTAGGCTATGGTTATTTATCTTTAGAAACTATGCTAGTGAGGCAATACAATTGTTCTTTGGAGACGATGGCTGCAATGTTTAACTATTTTACTGAGACAATTTTAATACTGATTGATTTGAGTAAGAAAAAAAAATCTGCCTAGGAAGCTTGTGATTTCCTTTGAAATCAAAGATTAAATGCAAAGTGCAAAATTAAGTTTGACTTAGGACATAGGTGGGGAGATCATGCGGTGGGATATAACAATTTCCGGTAACTAGAAGTAAGAATTGTTCGATTTTCAAAATGTTTTATGCACTTTTACTCTTTGGATCTAAAGACTAGGCTACATCAATATTCTTTCAATTACATCCTCTTTATGTCTTCCATTTTTCACCTCTTTAGGTTTTATAGACTTGTTAAATGAAAGTATTTAACCAATGTTTCGCATTTGAGTTCCATGTACATCAATACCACTTTTATGTTTAGTCTGTCTTTGAATTCCACAAAAACTAATGTCAGAGTGTTAAATGCAGGCCCAAGAAGGTTTCTGATTCGTAATACATTGGGTCGATTTCAGAGTGAGGAGGTATACCCTTACAGCCAAAAGAAGCTTCCTCAGCTTCGAAGCTATTAGTGGAATTGCATATAAATATACATATACATATACATGTGCACACACACATCCCTCAAAAACCTGCCATTTTGACTTCTGTGCCTAGCAAAAGCAAAGAAGTCAGGTGCTATGGTATCGCATGTCCTAATTTAAGGGTCAATACCTATATCTCTTCTTATACATTGCCTTCTTGCTGAAATTTCCTGCAGGCAATATTTCTTAAGGCTGAGAATAATATAAAAGAGTTGAATCTTTCTGTTGATATGATGAGAAAAGAAAGTAGTAAACTGCTTGAAAGGGCAGCTCTTGCTGAAAAAGAAATGATGCACGGCCATAAAGAGCTCAAGTTAGTAGTATGGGTTTCTTTATTATATGCTTCTAAATCATTATTTTTCTGGTTAATTATTCAAAGTTGTATGTGCAGGAATGCTGGAGGTCAAATTCAACACCTTGCTAAATCAGTTTATAAGGTTGAGGCCCAAGCTGCAGGTATGCTCAAAACTCGCCTTTCTATATGGAAGAAATTTACATGTTCTGCCACAATATGTGTGTGTGTGTGTGTGTGTGTGTGTGTAGTATGGACATGTCATATAGGTCTGAGTTGAACATCAGATTGCTTTGTCTCTTGTAATTTTCCTTAAATAGACTGTTGCCATCTCAGTCCCTTCGGGAAGCATTTGGGTTCTTGACGTTGGCTTTTCCCATGTTTAATTGTTTTTCATTTTAAATCTTGATGAACTTGAAGATTTCACCGTCCCCCTCCACTTTCTCTCCTTATTACTATTAAGGACTATAGTAGGAAATCTTGAAGCAAAATTTCGTAGAGAAACATAGCATGACTTAAAAAATGTTTCCACCCCTCTCTGAGCATGTAGCTACCTAAAATGACAGTAGAACTTATAATTCAAGCATGTTCATTCAGACATAGTTTGATGGGATGCTGTTATCATGCGTACATTTTCTTTAATATTTTGTTTAGATTTGATGGATGTGCTGCGAGAAATCCCTGGGCGGGATGCATTGAAACTACGAGCAGAGGCAAGTCCAATATTCCCTTCTTTTTTGCTTTCTTTTTATTAGTAGTAGTTTGGACAGTTTTAAAAAATGATACCTGATCAGAATTTTGATGAAGTGCTTCTTCTTGTTTTAACCTGTGGACTTTTACTTTAGGTTGCTTCAATGGTGTCCGTTTTGAGGCAGCAGAGGGCTTCACTTGACAAAAGGATAATGAAGATATCTGAATTGGGGATTCCTGTCTGAAAATCGGGCAATCCATCCTTTTTGATCCCTTATGATCTTTGTGCTAATTCTTTTTTAGTATATACTGTCAGCCCATCGGCTTCTGAAAAGAGTGCTGAATACTATTTCCTTTTCTGGAGCTATAATTCTATAGCAACAATTTTCATGATTAATTGAGCTAAGTGGTTTGTTTAAATAAATGATTCATGTCAATGAAGTTTTTGCCATCTTGAAGGGGATCTTCATAGAAGTGATAGTGCATTTTCTCGTTCCGAATATCATAGTTAATTTGGCTTAGTCAAGTACACTGAAAATGTACACCATAACATGAGATAACCATCACAGAAGTATCTTTTGCTTTTTGCTGTTTGTGATTTTGGGTTTACGCAAAATCCAACTCCGGAGACCTATAAATTAGAGTTCCAACTTTCAGCTTCAATTGATGATGTACCTTGAAAATAGTATAAATTTGAAGTGGCAGAAGGACCAAAAAATTGCATAAAATTGTCATTAGGCACAAGGCTGTAGAGTTTACTTAATCCCAGGTGGCGTTGAAGTATCCTTAAGCAGGAATCTGCAAACTTTGGAAGTAACCAAATTTGTTTCTTATATTGGAATTATATCATCAAGGCAATTATATTTTCAGGGCTCCAAGGGACATTATTAAAGCTTGGTTGCTTTCCTTGTTCCTCGGAACTTTAGACAAATGGTCAAAATGCAATTATTGGAATATATTACTGATGTGGTGCCTACTGCCTAGTAACAATATTGCTTGCCTTTTTGGCCCCCAAGCCAAAATTCCAATATTCCTCCACTTTTTCCTCTATTAGCCTTCTGCTCATTTAGATTGTAGCATCAAATGCAATTGTTCCTTTTTCCAACCAAAAGTAAATGAATAGAAAAAAGTACCAAAAAATAAATGGATAACATAGAACAATCAATCGAAGGGGAAAAGAAATCAGCAAAAACCAACAAAGATTTGCATCTCCTAATCACCCATTAAGCAATGTGATAGTTGTGCAACTATATGAATTATGATCCTACCTCAAGTTATGTTAATCCGAAAAAGATCCTTTGGCATCAAATGAAGGTATCGGTAAATGTGTATTAATAGATTTTAAGCATTTTACTACAAGAGGTTAGTATCCTCCCCTAATAGACTTTCGGATTTCTATACAAGAGAAGGCACACTTTCTAATTTATGTTATAAGATTTTATATCGGGGACCATTTAACAAAACTGATCCCAAAAAAGACTTTGCAACAGATGCCAAGACTAATCTCCTGCCAACATTTCAGCAAAGACCTCGCACCCCACAAAAATAGTACAACTTACACTCATTTGCTGTATATTTCCCTTCGGCAGACCTATCCGGAATTAAGATTTTCTCAAACTATCTATTTTCTCATCTGTGTAAAAAGCTCAGGAGGTTTGCCACTTTGTCCTGCACTACCTCCAAAGGTGGAGAAACCACCACTTCCTTGGTTGCTGAAAGTGCCAAAGCCACCACCTAAACAGAGATTAACATGACATGAGTTAACAAACTTGAGACCCAAACACAGGTGGACAAACTGAAAACCATATTTTACCTGAGGCAGCTCCTGCAAAACCCCCACCAGCTGAGGCGGCAGCACCGAATGCACCACCCCCACCAGAAGCAGCTCCAGCAAAGCCACCAATACCTGAGGCAGCAGCTGTGAATCCTCCACCAGAACCTAGACCACCAAATCCCCCGCCACCACCTGAAGCCAGACCACCAAAACCACCGCCGCCAGAAGCCAAACTAGAAAATCCCCCACCACCTGTAGCCAAACTAGCAAAGCCACCACTAGTAGGTGAAATACCAGCAAAACCACCTCCTGTTGCAGCATTAGAAAATCCACCAGTAGATTGAGAACCTGAAAAACCACCACCAAAACCACTTGCAGAAGCAAAACCACTGCCTTGTAGTCCAGTACCAAGCTGTCTTGACTGCCCGAAAGAACCAAGAACTGATCCCAAAGCCTGCTGTCCAGCCCCAAGCTGTGCCGGTTGGCCAAAAGCCCCAGGAGCAGGAGCTTGCCCAGGTGTGCTAGAAGCAAAGCCACCAGAAAATGCACCAAAACTTGCAGATTGAGAAGGCTGTGGAGGTTGGAAGCTAAAAGACGCAGGCTTAAACAACTCTCCACTAGGAATAGTTGCAGGGAATGGAGTACTAGCTGGAGTTGTAGCCACAATTCCAAATGGAGCACCAAACGGGTTAGGCTTAGGAGCAGCTGGGTTAGGAGTTGAACCAAGCCCAAAGCTACTTAAGCTTCCCAAGCTAAGTTCAGTACTTTGGTTTGTTTCAGGAGCCTCCTCCTCCATTTCATCCTCTTGTGTGACTGTTACATCCAAACTTTCATTTTTTCCATCAGCAGTACCAATACTAGCAGACAGTGGTGCTTTCAATAGAGTATCTCCAGTAGAAGGCTGCACTGGCTGAGCACTTGACGCCAAACTAGATGCAGGAGTTGGAAGCACTGGCTGAGCATTTGATGCCAAACCAGATGCAGGACTTGAAAGCACTGACTGAGCATTTGATGCCAAATTAGATGCAGGACTTGCAACATCAACGACGCTGGTCTGGTTTCCCGATGACACTGTAGTAGGAGTTCCACTTATTGGAGCAGATGATACCACTGACTCAGGCTTCAAACTCGATTGGACTGCTGGAAGTTCAGATTGAAGAGGTAGTGACTGTGTTGTTAAATCAACTTCCTTTTTCAAAATCTCTGACGTTGAACTCACAGAAGTTAAATCAGCAGATACTGGCACAGGTATTTTGGAAGGCTGAATGGAAAAAGAACTGGAAGAGGTAACAACGGCAGGGAGAGAAACTGATGGTGATGAGGATGAAAATAGAACCTTTTCATTAGCACCTAAAGAAGCACTTGTCATAAATCCACTGAATTGGGTTGTAGATGATGAAGTTGACACTGTTGAAAATGAGGTTGAAAAGGAAAACTTCGGGGCTGATGATGAGGCAATTGTTGTAGATGATGACACAGAAACAGATGGGGAGATTGATGGAAGCGATGAGGGTGGCATTGTTGAAAATGAAGATGATAATGAGGAAGTTGATGATGATATATCTGAAACCGGTTTTGAGAATGCAGAAGACTCAGGTACCTTTTCTCTGGGCTGGCTTTTGCTTGTTACAATATTGAAATGTGAAACTTTTGCTGACAGGTTAGGAGATGCAGAAAGAGCAGCTGGGGGCGATAACTGAACATCACGATTGTTAGAAGAACCAAAGAGTGTACTCTTTGTGGTTGATGGCACCTGTTTCACACCCCCAAGTGCTGAATTTGCAAGTACAGTCCCTTGGCCATCTGAATTTGGGATGTCTGTGGATATTCTTGGCAAAGAAGCCACCTGAGAGATCAATAAGTCTTGAGTAGGTCTAGACTGTAGAGTGGATTGTATCTCATTCTCATTGAAAGAGATATTAGATCTCTCAAGACGAGAAGACCCACTGTTTGGTTTAGCAACAGTGGCACTGGAAGATTCCCAAGAACGATTCTGCACCATTATAGGATGAGATCCCGATGTTGATGTCAAAGCAGGGAAGCTACTTGTTTGCCCTGTAGAAGATTTCCACCCAGCAGATTGTGGTGGTACTGGAGAATTATTAGCCCATCTGAATAGGGTTGATTGAGATTCCTGTTTTGGGAGTGCATCCTGAATGCCTGTTTTAACTACAATCAAGGAAGTAATAATTAGTCCCTGGCTCCCGTGATTTAGAAAAATTATTGGTTCAAATCATTTAAGGTTATTTATTCAGATAGTTTGCAATTAGGTTATTATGGGTTCTAATCCATTCATAGGAGTCATTCTTGGGTTCTGATAGTTTTGGACTTGAATCAGCTTTGCCAGCTCTTATGTAAACTTGATAGAAATAAAGAAAGAAGTGACTTTGTCAAGAAAAACAGTGCCTCTAGTTATGTTTTACCTTCATTTCCGGATTGATACAACGTCGCTGTAGTTGCTGTCCATTCCTTTGACAATGAACTTTTTGATCCTGTAGGAGCATATGGGCTTCGATTCTGCATATCCATGAAGGATGATCTTTTTGTACCTGCTGATTCTTGCAAAAGCATCCTTTTCACAGTAGTCTTTGGAGGCTCAAAACTAGCCCAGCTCTGTCATAAGGTCATACAAACTAATTAAAAATCAGAATTTGCAAAAGCTCTAAGAGAAGAATGGAAGAAGAAAAACATATATTAATAAAAGAAAACTAAAGAACTATAGAGAAAGAAAAAGATCTATCTCATGCAGGTATGAATGTTATCAGACAAGAAAACAGTTCCACCAAGTTAAATTAAGCAGTAATCCAAAATGCAATCATGTAGACTAGAAATCGTAACCTGTTTAAATTAAACTATATTACCAGTATACAGAAGAGATCTACTCTACATAATGACTGTCTCACTGTTTTTAAATAATAGGTCGGCAATTGCCCAACAGACTAGAAGGAAGAAATATTTGGAAACATCAAGTGTTCATCCAAAGCTTCCTGACAAATTAGAGTACTGCTGTATCAAATTTTTTACATGAAAATTCATGTTATAGAGTTGTCCAAACTGCCATAGTTACCAGGGTTCAGATGAGGTACCCTCCCCCATAAAATCATATCAGGAGCAAATATTGTGGCTGCAAAAACATCAACACTGGCACAAAGCATGATAAGAAATGTTCTAGCTAGCTTGTCCTATCATGCAAAAATACACTACCATAACTCTATTTAAGATATATTCTACCTTTTGCTTGGGAGACAAGTAATAGAAATGAAATAGATAAAGATACTTCTATGTATTTGTCTACTTTGACTTTGACCAGTTATGTTATCTTGGATTTGGTTTGTAACTAACCGAAAGAAAAAAGAAAAGAAAATTGTAAGCAAGTTAAATAACACTCAAAGATGCTTATAAAAGGATTACTTATACATTACAAATATTTTCCATCAGACAATTGAAGCTAGTTTCAAAAACAATCGAGTTCAGCATTGAATAAAAGTACATAGCTAAATGCAGATTCACATTGAAAATTAGAAACATGGTATCATCCAAGAGAACTTTACCTGATCCAGAGAGTCTCTCCTCCTCCTTGCAGTTTCTGGGTCAGAACTCTTCAGAGCACTGGATTGGTTTCTCCTGGACTGATTTCTAGAAGAAGCGGACCCAGAGGAAAAAACAAGTTTTCCAACTGAAGAATTGCTAGGTTTTGATACATCTGGAGAGTTGAAAGATGCATCATAAGCTATACCAATTGTTTGGAACAACTCCTTTTTCACATTTTGTTGTTTCACAGGTGACTCTACGCTCAGCATAGCCATTTGTTGTGAAAGGCATTCAGAAAGTTGCTCAGCAGCGGCTAGTTGTGAATTCATCGTGTTATGCAAAGTATGAAGGGATTGTATGTGTCTGCAATGAAACAAATGCTCGGTTCAGCAAATTTTCTGTTAAAATTGTAAATACTGGATTATTATGTACATAATCTCCACCATGGATCTGCAAGCCCCTCTGCCTAGGTTGAAGCATCTTATGATTTTAGTTGTTCAAAGACTTTGACAACAATGGGACACATCTGCTAACTAATGATAGAACAAAATGAATTAATGTACCTCGAAGGACCAAATCTACTTTGTAAAGCTCTCCGTCCTGCATGAACTCCGTTGTTATCACCAAATTTATGGAGTTCAAAGGTGTTGAAATACCTCTCTAATTCAATTAACTGATTGGTCAACTCCTAGAAATGAAAACAGAAAGAACATTAAACCTCCAATCCGACATGCCATCTTTACATTAGCTATCAACTGACCACTCACCTGATTCAGTTTCAATATATGACGCTGCTTAAGCTCAAGCTCAGAGCTCAACTTCTGGCGATTCCATAGGTCCCAGTATTGGCTATCAGAAGCTTGTTTAACAATACCTTCCATGTATATTTTCCTTGCTAACACTGTAACCAGCACAAGAACAATTGTTAGTACATTATAACTGACCCAACTAAGAAGGTTGTAACAGGGAAAGGAAACATGTTAAACAAACTGCCAATCTTAATCCAACAGAGTCCAATACTGCAAAAGCCGTAAGGGTAAAGTACAACAAAATAGATATTGTCACCACTCCAGAATGCAGTCCAATAATCGGCTGTTAAGAAATCCCTAATTAAGCACTATCTAGGCACCTGGTGCAGCAAACTTTTAACATGTTCTATGGTGAATCATTTCTGGACATTACTATTCTCTTAACAACATTCTCAAGGCTGAGTAATTTCCTCCAAGTTAACAGTTAGCTCCTATGTAACACTGGGAAGGATATCTTGTTTTCTCAGATAGTTGAACGTATAGTTCAGACAGCAACTAAGGGTGTAATTGAACTGAGCCAAGTTCTATGTTCAGGCTCAACTCGGCCAACTTTTAATGAACTTGAGTGATTACTCGGCTCTAATCGCACTTTGCTATTGTTGTTCAAGCTCAGCTTGGCTATGTATACCGAGTTTAACAGCTTTACTACAAGCCAAGCTTTGAGCCACGGTATTGGTTTACAAGCTTAAAAACGATGGCCTTTTAAAAATTAAGAGCCACCAAAGACCTTAAGGGGGAAAAAAGAAAGAAAAAAAGTGATGCCAGTTACCACAGAGGAAATTGCCAATGAATTAGGTCTACATGTGAAGACCATAACATGTCCAACTTAGAAGGCCAAGGATAACGGCCAATTTATGGAGATGTTCCCTTCCTTGCCTTGGTTCCGTCACTGATGACATTAAAAAATTTTCCTTCCCACTCCCTCAAACTTGTTTATTGTTTATAGCATATAAAAATGTATCCACAATAATCTATTGTCAAATATTATAGTATATATTTACTAATATATATGCAATAAGTACTTTCAAATGATGTTAATATTTAATTGTATTAATACTAATAAAAAGATATTTAAGCTTAAAGTAGTCAACCTAGAAAGAAAATACAATGATAATCAAACTTATTATTAAAATCATTCACAAAAGCTAAAGAAGCTCGTTTGTGGACATAAACAAGCCAAGTTCTCCCGAATCAAGAAAGGAGCCTTAAATTTTTTGGGGACTTGTTCGTTTAACTCGATAAATGAACATAAACAAACTTAAACCTAGCTAGTTGACAAACTGTTCACCAAAAGCTTGGTTCATTTACAACCTTACAGCAAAGTATACATGAAATATGTAATAAAAAAGTCAGTAAACATTAGCATTTTGAAAATCGATGAGCTTTAGTCCATCGGTGGTTAGAGTATACCCCTACCCCCTGCCCCACCACCTCTTTTTCTTTGATGAGTATAATAAGTCAAAGATACAATTTCTATAAGGTTGTTTCATTCTTCATAAAACAATTTCCAATTGTTTAAATCACCTGACAATCAAAATGTAGTATGTCAATGAGATATTCGAAACTTAATAATACCTTGTACCGTTTTATCAAGAAGATGCTGGGTCTTCCCGAGCTGCTCATCCATGATGTTCTACAAAGGCCCAGAAACAATCAAAATGGTAAAAGCAATAGAACAGAAAGCATGTACATCTGAATAAATGACACTAAAAATGCATCCAAGATTATACAATGCAAAGACAGCAAGATTGCCTGCTCCTTAATACAGTAAAGGATAAAATTAAATCACTTTTAGCTGTAAAGTTAGTTCGCACCTAGCCTTTCTCAACTTCAGAAAAAATGGATTCAGCATAAGTTTTTCATGATACAAGAATGTAAGTATATCCTTACACTTTACACAATCTCAAGCAGGCTATTGCAAGTTTTCATATATATTTATGTCAATAAAATTTTTGACTTCATACTAGAATTCTATTCTGTGAATTGTCACATGGGTAAGGTATTGAAAGAGAAAAACGGGTAAAAAAGGGTAAAACTTCCATTAAAGAACTTATAGGATGTTAGAGGAGGGAGAGGGCACAAGTTTCAGCTTATTTTGATTTCTTATGTGCTGTACGTCAACTTTGAGAATAAAGAAAGGAGAAAAAGAAATGGAAAACACTACAAATGAGGAAACAAACCCACTCATTAAAAGTTCTGAAAGAAACCAAGTAAACTGGTACATTTGTGAGACTAACTTGAAAGCTGCCTAATATATTACCATCCACAATTCATTTCCATAGCCTCACAGATAAGATAGCCAGGAAATATGACCAGCCAAATGATAGCTGTAACATAAAGTTATACTCCTTTTTAATTCTTCTTCTTCTTCTTCTTCATGTTTTCATTTGACATTAATTTAAAAACCAGAGACATAAATCTCAGCAGGTCATTGTCTCTTCCTTTTTATCATTGACGGTTGAGTTCTATTTCTATGTATCGACAAGGCAAGAACACTTTTTGATATCCATCACATCAAGTTTCTCATATGAACCCACTGAACAAAGAACTCTTCAGAAGAATTTAGAAACTAAAAGTCAACAAATAAAAGCACATCAACCTATCAAAAGCTACAGCTAAGAAGTACATAAAACACATTAGAATGAACTGAAATAGTAATAAGTAATACAGAAAATACCTTCCATCTCCAGCATTTGTCAGAAAGAGATGCTATGCCCTGCTCCAGCACTTCAACTGAACTTTTCTGGAAAACAGTGCAAGCATCCCTAAAGCCACCAGTTTCTTCTATCGATTCCAAAAGTGCGTCCAATTCTTTAGCCATCTCTTTAATCTGAAAACGAAAGAGGGAGGTTAAAGAAGGGAAATAAAGGAAGAGCTATAGAGATGGCAACCATATATTCTGACGAAAATGCAAAAGAACCAGATTTTGCTCTTGCTTGTACAGATTGCATGAACAAAAAATTTATGGAAAAAATTCATTTGCACAAGATAGAATACAACAAAGGCACAGAGATAGAAAAGGATGTTAGGCTGCTTTTAAAATGCATTTCCAATAAAAAATGATAGGTAAAGAAAAGACTTAACTATGTTATATTTCCAGATTAAAAAAAAAGCAAAATTATGCCAGCATTGATCTTCTAAGTCCTAATGACTAATGAGTTAAACATAAAGCACAAAATGGAACAAACAAACACATGCATACACGAGCTAAAATATTGTATGCAAAAGTCAACAGAACATGTACAGTACATTGCTGAATTGTTTGGATAAGTGTGGTTCTGATTTCAGCATCACTGACTGGGTTGAAGATTTATAGTCATCCTTGGGGGGATAAAGCTTTGGGTTGGGAGTCTTTTCCAATGCAAAGTTTAGCTGTGATGGTAATTGTGAGCCACGAATTAAAGGTACTGACTCAATATTTCCTGCCCCAATAGAAGATTTCCGTGTCCCAATATCTACTGGTCTGCCTGAAAATTTATTCACTGAAAATGAGGTCCCGGAAGTATCTTTCACATGCGAAGGTATTCCAGCATTGCTACTAGAAATGTTTGTAGCACCTATTGTAACAACAGAAGCCTGAGATCTATTGTACTGATTATGAGTTGAAGCTGAAAAGGGAGATCTGGCGTCAGACTCCTCTGAAACCATGAATTTGCCACTTGTGAATGACTGAGATGATTGATTCGTCCACGGCTGAAATGATGCACTCTGCAAGCCATTTGATCCAGTTTTGCCTACCGATTCCTTAAGCAGCTCAAATTTTGTTGGCAAATTATCATGCTTTCTTTGTGTTGAGGCATCATTTGAAAATTTTCCTGCAAAAGAAGCGATAGATCCAGATCCTGCAATCTTTTGCAATTCTGTTTGATTACCGTCCCCCACCTTAATACCAGGTCCCTCGAGTTGAGAAGTCTTAAAAAATGATTGTCCTGAATTTGCACCATGCTGCCCAGAAAGCAATTTAAGTTGATCGCCTGCTTCAGGGTACAACTTTGTGGTTGGAGGTTTTTGTTGGTCAATCGCTTCAAAAGACGGGGAATTTTCTGTAGACATGGATCTTTTAGTATCATCATCCTTAAGGAATGCTTCGTCCGTTGCATGCAGAACAGAATTCGCATTCCTTTGGGAAAGGTTTGCATCACTTTTAAAAGGAATTTCACTACTTCCACGAGTGGGTTGCTCCATTTTACTTTTATCCAGTAGTGGAAGAGCCAAAGCTACCTGTTCTGACTTTTGTTCACCCTGTCCATAAGTAAGTTTTGGCAGATTAAATTCTTCGTTTACCACAGCAGAGGAGTCCTCTTCATTATCAGAAAGAGCAGAAACATCAAGTGGAACAGCATGTTCTTCGGCACTGCAGTAAACCCAAATCTGACTGTGAGCAAAGCATGATGAAGATGCCACCACAATGCACAAGGCTGCTCAGCACCACATATATCTTGTTTGGAAATATATAATTAACTAAAACAATTTGGAGATAAGGGGGCAAAATAAAAAATAAATAAACTACCTTGCAATGTGGAACATTATAAGCTTGCCCTCTAAAGTGAGGCATATAAGAACACAATATGGTGAAAGTTCCTTGACTTCTTCAGCTCCAAGTTGGACTTTCACATTCCCATAGAGAGAAACTTTATCAATGCAAAGCCCCATGATCAAATTATCATCATCATTTTCTAAGAACAAGAGCATTTAACAAAATTCCATTAGATTAGAGCAATAACTTTGCACCAAATATTCAAAAAAAAAATTGATGGAACCAATCAAATTTAAAATAATAGCAGAAAATTTTAAAAACCAGTAAATCACAACAAATCATATAATGTCAAAAAAAGGGCCTAATAAGATTCTCCCTACCATAATATAGACAGAAAATTCAAGTTTAAAACATATTAACACGAACATAAAGAGGTGTCATGTGCAAATTTTAAGAAGAAAAGAACAAAATAAGCTATTAAATCAGGAAAAGGGCATGAAGTCTTAACAAGAACTGAGGCAACACTATGCAAGTTCTACACTAGGATCCAAGTCCATACAACCCCTCATGTAAGATGTTCCTACAATCTGTACTCAAGAGGACATACTCAAAATGCTTTAGCAATTGAATATTCCAATCTTTATGCAGAAGGAAGATTGCAGAAAAGAAAAAGGGCTTGAGCTATTTCTATCAAGTCTAAAGAAAAGGTTGGAAACCTTGAAGCTCAATTCTTGGGAGCAAATTATCACGTCCAATATCAACAAGTGAAGCTTCACCCGCCTCACCAAGTGACCAACTCATCAACACAATATGCTGATCTGTGTTCTTTCTGTTGGCAGCAATTGCAAGCTCACTGTAATTAAATAAAAAGTATGAACAAGTAATCCTGGTTAACTTGAATAAAAGGGAAAAAAAATAGATATACAGAACACAATGTTATGTAAAACATCAAATTACCATTGTTCCAAATAGCTCAAGAATAAATAAGGTCCGGTTCTATAGGGCAATATGTCATCAATTAAACCAGCAAACAAATCACTGAAGGAGAGCACAACCAAGCTAGAAGTAGCCTGCAATGAATATTTCTAATAGTTAAAGGTGCAACAACTATAACATTATAGAAATAATAAATGAATATGGTTTTCTGTAACCTTACAGTTCATCAGATATCAGGTAAAAGAAAATGGATTTGACCAACATAAAAATGAATATTCAATTATAATGGTTTTATAAGCTCCTATTACTTGAATAAAATTCCAGTCAAGAAATGAGCATTCAGAAAAGTAATTAGCACTTTTAGAGATCACGATTACCGTTATAGTAGGAATCCCTCCAGAACCTCTCCTCAAGGGATACTAATGTCCTCCTTTTATTTGGAGTTTAATTAAGCAGATTTGTAAGCCTAAGTTATATTCAAGGGACATTAAAGATAGACCTTTCTTGGCCACTTATTCATGCAAACTCTAAGTTCTAAAAGGACTCTAAAAAAACAAAAGACCACTGATGTTGACAGACACCGACAGTAATGAATGAAGGGAGAAAGAACAGATCAGATTGAAATCTGGAACGCGGTTCAATGGTAAACAACCGTGCAATTATTCGAAGAAAAGATTGGTTTAATGAATGAAGCGTGCAAGAATAGATCAGAGTGATTTAGTAAAGGATCACAGTGAAGAACTAGAAAACACTACAGGAGGGAAAAGCCCAAAATGTGATGCCAAAACAAGCTATATATTTTACCAATTCAACGTTAAAGCCAAAATAAAGTAGTTGCCATTCACAAGAAATAGCAGTAGACTCCAGAAAAACCCTCTCACAGGTAAACCATCATATTAGTTGCAACGAGCACTAAATTAATAAGCATTGCAACAAATTCCATATAAACTCGTCAAGCCACTGTTAAGTAAACAATACTAACATCAGTGATTTTGCCAGTCTTGCTTTTGACTACTTGGACAAAGTAATTTTCCTCTTCTCCTTCTTTGGTAGACGTAAAGCACCCTAGAACAATGCAATCAGCACGAATCCACTTGATAGTATCCACTGACAAAATTATCAAATAAAACCTAATCAGTTTCAGAAGTTCAAATAACAAAATATTTATATAATAAGTTTGACCTAAGAAAGTAAATATAAATACACCTCATTATGTTCTAAGATAAAATTTCTAGCCAAATTGAGCTGTAGGCAGAACTAGAACTATCGACTAATCACTCAACCTGGCATCATAGTGATAACACAATTACAATCCTTAAATGAGACAAAATCCATTTAGCTCAAATATTAGATAGATGCAAAATATTACAAATACTTTTCCTAAATTTCATTAATGGCATATTTCTTTCAATTAACATTTTAAAAAAAAAAAGTAAAAGTAATAGTAATATCTTACCATTTTGACAGAATAAGTCAAGAATGTTCTTCTGATTGGATCATTAGAAACATATGCAGTTAAGAACAGGAATAAAGTAGTCCATCGCTATAATATTATATATATGTATATGGAAGTTCCTTAGAGTGTCTTTTAAGAAGCAAATACAAGAACATAAAATTTTTAAAAGAAATTTTACATATCAAAAGAAACCAATCAAATGCAGAATACCTTTTACACTGCACTCATCATTGAAATCACCAGTCTCAGGCAATGAAAGTGATATGCACAACTTCTCGTTGAATTTAGATGACAGAATACTAAGGCTATAGTCTTTCGCCACAGCAACATAAGCACCTTTCAAACTCCACTCAACTAAGGTGAAGAAAGACAAAGCAACAAAAATGATATTAGTCCTAGCACACAAACTTCAATGGAAGGAAGGGAAGAGGAAAATGAGATTGTATTCCATGGGAATAGCTATCTTTCATGATATTCTCTTCAAACAATCTAACGCATAAATAACAAACCAAGTGCATCTCAATAAAAGGAAGGCGAAGGCAACATTGGGCAAATTAGATGAGCATTAAGGACATTCTGATTTGATTAAGGAAGACAGATACCAATAGTAGCAATGCCATTGAGGTTATGTGCAGTAAGATGTTAAGTAATGATTGCTTATTTAAAGGTTGTTGGATACCAGCATCAACGTCATCCATCACATGTTTAAGAGGGCGAGTAGGAGTTCCATGATACAACTTCCTATCATCTGAAAGAACAAGGAAAGAGTTGTCCTTCTTTCTCCATTTAAAATCCTTGACAGATGAGCTCGACTGAGCAGAGAAAAATGGCTTTATATCCTGCATAGAGGCAAAGTCGAGCATGAACAGGATATCATAAGGAAACAGCCTATTATTGAAAGAAACAAATACCAGTCAGTACCTTATTAAGAAGGGAATCGACATTGAAGAAATGAATATCAGCAGCAACAGAAACCGCAAGTGTGGACTCATCGGCTATGGAAAGAGCCAGAATATTAAGCTTGCCAATGGGAACATCCACCAAGCTCAAATCCTCAATACTTGAAGAAGAACCCTTTTCCTTAATATCTTTGGCCAAATCAATAACATCCTTGGTCCTCGCCACCAAGAACCCTAGAAAAACAGTTAAACAGTATTAACTCATACTTACCCAATTATTATCATACAAATAAATAGCGAAAAATTGAGGGATAGGAAAAAGGTAAGCACCAGACGAATGGGCGAGAAATAGAAGCTGGAAACGTTGGGAGACGGCGAGGGGCTGAGATGGAGGGCTTTCGGTGTCGAATTTGGAATCTTTTTGGGACCTAACAGGCACCGCTTCGCCGATTTTCTCGAAGAATAAATCGGTTGTTTCAACCTGATCTCCTTCCCTCTCTTCCTCAATCTCAAGTCTGCTCGCCATTTTCAAATTCTCAACTTCCTGAACATCAACCCAAACAAGCTTTTATCCAAATGAAGTGGAATTTGCCAAATTCTTTCTACTTCCTTCGAGTAATCAAGTTTTAGGGGTTTAGGCGGGAACACTCTAACTAAACCCTAACCACTGTGGACTGTGGTCTTTTATGTTGCTCTATTATCTCTGTTTTTAAGCTTAAGCGAGTAAGCGTAACGTTGGTCTTTGAATTTGATTCTTTCTAAATTTGATTTTTTTTTTTGTTGGTTTTTTTTTTCTTTCTTTTTGTGTACTTTCTAATTTGATTTTCTAATTAGTGGTTCTACTCTGTCTTCCCGGCAAAAAAAATTAAAAAAAATCTACTAACTTCTTGTTAAGTTTAGTTATCTACAATATCCAAGTCATTAGAGAATTTATCTTGTTGATTGATAATTGAGTTAATTGAGTATTTGGGTTAGTGGTAGGTTATTCCCTAAAATCGTTAGATTTCATGTTCAAGTCCATTTGCATGTGAATTTTGTTGATTTTTATCGATTTGTTACCTATAGAGTGCCTTAAATTATAAATCCGAATTCGCAATTTAACATTTAACAATATTTATTTATTCCCAATCTTCATCTAGTGGCTATTCCTAATTTTTTTGCTCGGTATAAATACTCCTTTTTTTTAAACTTGTGCTTTTCTTTTCGCCAGAAAAAAAACTTATGCTTTTCTAATGTAAAATAAAAAAATAAAAAAAAAAACCTTATGCTTTTCATCCTCGATGTTAAGTGTTTTGGAGATGATAATGTATGGAATGACGAACATGAATTAGTAAAAGATTATTCAACCCACTAATAAGTGGTTGGTTTCTGGTATCAAATTCAAATATGGTGGATGAAGAAAATTATTGTTGGGAGATCTTTACATCCATAGTAATGAGATAATCTGGCTCCTAAAAAAGTTAACTTATAAATATATATATATATAATAAAAAAAAAAATCAAACCATATGATCGGGGACAGAAAATTGTTGACCATAGCAAAGATGGCCGTAATGTGCATAGTAAGACGTCATCACTTCACAATTCTAGTTCTAGTTCTTTTCTTTTTTTTGGCACCATTCTAGTTCTAGTTCTAGTTCTAGTACTAATGAGTAATGATTAACGTAATTTCTTAATAATGCTCTCTTTACAATGAAAGTGTTTGCTCTAATGCTATAACCTGTAAACTTATTTTAGGAAGCGATGGAATTGGATCCGCCGAGATTAAAAACAACTATATATTACGGTGAAATTATAAAACATACATATACTTGCAATTGCTATGAGATTGTGGTTATAGGGTACTTGTTTGTGAATCAGATACACTTGTAGCAATTGAGCTTATTTAGAGAGGGCATGTGGCTGTTCATCTGCTGGATTGTCTTATTGAGGATATCAGATGTCTGCTAAGTAGAGATTTGAGGTGTACATTGCAGCATACTTATCGAGAGGGAAATTTTTGTGCGGACTGGTTAGCGAATGCTGCGTGCCATTTGGATGATGATTTTGAGTTGCTTGCGGATCCACATGATGACATGAGGAACCTGCTTGATGCTGATGCTAGGGGTGTTTACTTTCCCCATGGATTTACACATAACTAGTTTCTAATATTCATGCTTGTTTTCATAAAAAAAAAAATACATGTTGTGAAAATAATGGAGACTAGAGTGTCTCCACCAAAATAATAAGAAGAAGGAACACCAAATTTAACGGGGTTTGGCTAAAATTATGCCTACGTCCTCGGATCCTACTAAATAGTATTTCACTATTTTAAGGAAATAATACAAGAGTAGTAAAACAAGTTTCTACTAGTAAGTAGCTTGTCTTGTATATTGGAATTGGAATCCATTTTGATAGGGAGGGGGTACCCCATATATATAGCCAAATCTACTTCCTCATTTCATACATTTCCATGTGAGATGTATAAAATTTGATCTTTGCTTCTCAAGAGTCGAAATCAAAGTTGAATACCTCTTTGACTAAAACATATCTTTGCTTCTTAAGAATCCAAATCAAAATTGAAGACCTCTTTGAAGAAAGAAAGTCGTCCAAAACATTTGACTATGGTTTAGTCTTCAAGACTAGAATGTTTTAATATGGTGTGACTGTCCACATTTTTCCATAACAAGACATATATACGTGTAACATATATAAAAGTTGGGTCAAAATTGACCATGAAGGGCAACAGTTAAAAATGGCCGAATTAACTGTTCATTCAAAAAAATTTTTGTCATTTGGGGATGAGACCAGCCCAGGGCCAAAACGACATCATTTTGGTATTTGGGAAAGAAAAAAAAAGGGCGGAATTGGGTGCATTTAGACACAAAAGAAGAGAGACAGAGAGATTGATAAAGAGAGAGAGAGAGAGAGAGACAGAGAGGCTGGAAGCGAAAGAAGAGAAAGATGGAAGGGCCCGAGAGCGGGATTGAGCGTCTGGGGAAGCATAGAGAAGGGGGAATTGGAAAATCCAATAAAGGAAAGAAAAGTAGATATCATGTTTGCTGAAATCTCCGCCACCACGTTTCTGAACAATATCAAACCTCAACATTCTCATCTCTGCAATGGTAATTCATTTACTCTCTCTTTTTTATCTTTATACATTGTTGTTCTGCCTTCTTTCTTTAGGAGTAGACTTAATGCATGCTCATTTATGTTGCTCTTTTGTGCTTTGTTCTGTTAATTTGCGAGATGTTGGTTGCAAGACCCAACCAATACCACACAATACAAGGCGATCAATTGTAAGTGTTGCCTTCAATTTCCGCCTTTGATGAATACAAACATATGATTGTTAATTTTCACTAGCTATAAAACATTGTATCTTTATGTGAATTGATTTCTCATAGTCAATGAGTTATAAACTTTTCTAATTTTATTACTCCGTATAACTTTTAAATATTTTCCAAGATTAATGTCAGCTGCTATTGAGTTAATGCTTGCTTTTCAATGTAATAAAATATTCCTTGCTAAAATCTGTAAACCCATTTTTTTAAAAATAAATTGCAGTAATCTGATACTGATACTACTTCGTAGAGACCATATGGATTTTTAATCATTATTACACCTTTGATGACCTTCACATGCAACCTTTTAAGTATTTTTGGCTTTGTGTGGCTGCATGCCATTCTTAAGTGAGCTACTCAACTTAGCTCACTATACAATATAAATTTGAAGGCATTTCGGTCCCAAGCAATATCCTTGAGAGCTCATTTGGCATGCATATTAATAAAATTAATGAAGGGTTGAAGAAGAAATTCTTGATATAGCCAAGTGTTATGGGTTTTGAAGTAGTGGAGCTGACATGCCTTCTGTTTTCTTTTAAAGATTAAGGTATCCAACTGCTTAGTTTATCCTAAAGCAATTCATCAGTTTGATTCTAAGATTTAACTAAATAATGAGGTTATTCCTATTTGTTTACGTGATTTTTTCCTTTTGTTTTGATCTTTTCAGAATATGCATTATGATATATATGTTTTCTAACCCGAATATGTAGCAATTAGGACAATCTGTCAACGCCTTTGGTTTAGCATTGAAATCTATCAAAGCCTGTTTGTGAGTGTAGCCTGACAACATTATAGCAGAGTAGACCTCTGTCACTGATTGAAAATGTCATTTGGTTGAATGTTGTTGCACTGAAACTGTTTTTTTTCATTCGTTTGCATAAATTTAACACTTCTTTAATATATATATATATATATATATATATATAGTTTTTCTTCTTCATCTTGCAGGAGTTCCTTGATTCCCAATCAAGTATGTATTTCTCTCATTAAATCTGATTTCATTGGGTGGTTATAATATAGTGCTTGATTAAAAATATCTTATTAATATCAAAGCTTAAAAGTTGCTGAATTGATTTTAAGATTATGAATTATTTCCATGGCAATTGCTTTTAAATTTTGTACTGAGATATATTGCTGAGTATGTTGGAAAGGAATTGGGATAAGATGGCAAAATAGATCTCTAGAATTCTGCATGACCCATTTTTACACTTGGTTTTCTCTTTCTTTAATTGTTTTATATTCTCTCCATTATAATGGGTACACATATTGAGTAATATTCTTTCTTTGAAGGTTTAAGCTTGCTGTCTCAGAATGTGCTCACCAGCAAGAACAGGATTTGGGCCTTTAAGGAAGGTATAAGCTTTTTTCTAGGAATGTTACTCTCTGCTCAACACTTTCAATAATTTAAGTTTTGTTTGTTAGTTCAATATCTGATCGAAGTTGACTGGCTCTAACTCATCCTTTACCATTATTTTCGACAACCTATATCATAAATATATATTGAATACAATATTTACTATGATTTCCTCTATATCATGTTGAACACGTGCACTGCATCAAACCGATCCTAACTTTATGAGCTAACTTTCTTGCTGGAAGAGAGCATGATAATCTTAACATTCTTTACATTTACCAGTGAGGCTGCAGTTTGGAGAAAGTCACTTTTCATTTTAATTTTGGAATTGTTGACCATAACCAGTACTAGAATGTGTTTGGCATGGGAATTATATTTATTATATTGATGTTCATCTTTTGGGGCTGTCTATTTCTTTGTACAGTCTTTTCTCGGTTAGAAGTTTGCAGTGGATTACCATCATATTTTTAACTTTTATGATTCTCTTTTCATTATTTTCTTCTTTAATTTTGCAGACAACTTTCAAAGCTCCTGCTGGAAATTCTCCATTGACTTTTAGATATGGATAGTATGGGAAAAGGTGAGATTTGGATAAATGGACAGAGCATTGGACTCCATTGTCCTGCATATAAAGCATCTGGAAGTTGTGGTTATTGTCATTATGTAGGAAGAGAGCATCTGCACTTATATTTACATTTTACATTTTGTAATGACTATACCTCCTTAGCTTGGAGATGATACTGCCTCCACTATTTATAATATTTCTTACTTTGAGCATACAATGATCATTCCTCAATTGGTTTTAATATCAGCTGCTTGAACATCCCGCTGTGGAGCGCGGGCCATATGTCTAGTTATACTATAAAAGGTATAACTCTTCTCCCTAGTTGAAAACAAATCATCAATGAAATTGTAATTACAACAAGTTTTCATTTCATTCGCAATAAACACCTTTGGCATGAGTCGAACTCTAATGATATGTTTAGATTAAGAGTATAGGATACCTGTCGTATGAGCATTTGACTGAACTATTAAGATGCATACCTGTAACCGTGAGTTTCATACAACTTTATATTGTTTTATTAGTTTGTTATTATGGTAGTTATTATTTAAAAAAAAAAAAAAGGAAAAAGAGGAAAATGGGGGTAATGTGAATTTTTTTCTTCTTTAGCTAGAAATTTTTTTGGCACCAAGCTATAATTTTTGTTTAATCAATATTATTCGGAGTGAGTGGGATTTAACTGGAGTATGACCCTACAAAACCTCAGGACCAGCCAACAAGAAGGAAGTACAGCATATTTATGAGGTGACAAGTTTCCAAGCCCCACCAAACACTCAAAACATTTAAGTGAGATACTGGATGGGATGTTCATAGAAAATGAGGTGACAAATTTCCAAGCGCTATGATTTCCTCATTTTTCCACAAATACTTTTTTTCTTTTCACATTTTAATCAACTATTTTCCTTCTATTATACTTCATTAGAATCAACTCAATTCATAGTCTCTACCAATCTTAAGCAATGGTTTTCCTTGTAAACAAGCAATCATCTTCATCGTTCAGTGTCTTGTTCCTCTTACTGACCCTGCTGCTTCCATGTTTCCTTGTCTTTGGTTCTGTTTCCGTTCTTGGAACTACCAGTAGAGACGAGGCATCAACAAGACAGGAGGAAGCAAATGCTCTTCTGAAATGGAAGAACAGTCTTGATGAACAGAGGCAATATTTCCTGTCTTCTTGGGTTGGAAATTACCCCTGCCACTGGATTGGGATCATTTGTGACAATTCTAGAAGGGTTAGCCAGTTGAACCTTTCGAGTTCCGGTTTGAAAGGTAAACTCTATGATTTTCACTTCTCCTCCTTCCCTAAACTTACTGTTCTTGATCTGGCCAACAATTCTTTGAATGGAGGCATTCCATCAAACATCAGTACTCTATCTGGTTTAACTTACCTCGATATGTCTTCCAACAATCTTTCTGGAAACATTCCGTTTGAAATAGGGGAGCTAAGGTCTCTTTCTGAGCTCTATCTGGAAAAAAACAGTCTGACAGGTTCAATCCCTACTTCTGTAGGAAACTTGACAGGCTTGTTCTTTCTCTACTTATTCAAGAACAAGCTCTCTGGTGTTATACCTCAACAGGTTGGATTGTTGAATTCCCTGAATTTACTCTCTCTCTCAGATAATAATCTGGTCGGCTCTCTTCCTACCTCTATTGGAAACTTGAGCAACTTATATGAACTTCGCCTCTATAACAACAAAATTTCGGGACCCATACCTCAAGAAATTGGAAAGCTGAGTTCCCTTGAGGATCTTAGTATGTCCAATAATAGTCTTACTGGTAAAATTCCTGCTTCTATAGGAAACTTGACCAAATTATATTCACTCTATCTTTACAGTAACAGGTTTTATAGTTCAATTCCTGAAGAAATTGGAAGACTGACATCTCTTGTTGACCTTGAATTGGCACAGGCAGATCTCACAGGTTTGATCCCTGCTTCTATAGGAAAGTTGAAAAATTTGTCATCTCTTTATCTTTCCCATAACCAACTTTCAGGATGTATTCCTTCTAGTATCGGAAACTTGACCAATCTCATTGAATTATTACTGCAAGACAATAAGTTGAATGGTTCGATTCCTTGGGAATTAGGAAAGCTCCCATCTATTATCGACTTAAGGCTGTTCAAGAATAGTCTTAATGGTTTCATTCCAGCAGAAATGAATAATCTTACTGGTTTGAAAGTTTTGCTACTCTCTGAAAACTACTTGATTGGCCATTTACCACAACAGGTTTGCCTTGGCAGAGCACTTGAAAATTTTACTGCACACAACAATTATTTAACAGGTCCAATCCCAAAGAGCTTGAAAAACTGTACCAGCTTGTACAGAGTTCGACTTGAACACAATCAACTTACAGGGAATTTGTCTGAAGATTTTGGGATATACCCGAAGTTGGATTATCTAGATTTGAGTGATAATAAGTTGCATGGAAAGTTGTCACCGAAATGGGGTCAATGCCACAACCTAGCAAGCCTAAGGCTCTCGAACAATAATATCTCTGGTGAGATACCCTCAGAGCTTGGAAAGGCAACTCTGCTACAAGTATGTGACCTTTCTTCAAATAATCTAGTTGGGGAGATTCCTAAGGAACTTGGAGATTCAAAGTTGCTGTTCAACTTGATGCTGAATGACAATCATCTTTCAGGCAATATCCCTTCAGAAATTGGAATGTTATCTGGTCTTGTGCGCCTTAATTTGGCAGCCAACAACCTAAATGGCTCCATCCCAAGACTATTAACCAAATGTGAGAAACTCTTGGAACTGAATTTGAGTAGCAATGTGTTGAGTGGAGGGATTCCATCTGAGCTTGGCAGCTTCTCCTTTCTTGAAATTCTTGATCTCAGCCAGAATTCGCTGCGCGGAGAGATTCCGAAGCAAGTTGGGAACTTGAAAACTTTAGAAAGGCTGAACCTGTCTCACAATAAGCTGTCTGGCCTTGTTCCATCAACTTTTGATGAGATGTTAAGCTTAACATCTGTTGATATATCCTACAATCAGTTGCAGGGTCCTATTCCAAACATTAAGGCCTTCGTTGAGGCTACATTTGAAGCTTTCAGAAATAATAAAGGCTTGTGCGGAAACATCGCCGGTTTGGAACCATGTCCTTCAAATGTAAACCCTACTTCTGATAGCAAAAAGACTAACAAGATTGTCATAATTTCAACTGTGGTTCCCATTTTATGCTCACTACTTGTTGTCTTTGGGATTCTTTTTTCTATCAAACAAAGAAAGGGTCAGGGGAATACTGACAACACAGCCAGGATAGCAGAAACTCGAAATCTATTTGCAATTTGCAATTTTGATGGGAAGGTTTTGTACGAAAACATAATTGAAGCCACCGAAAGGTTTGACTCTAAATATTGCATTGGGGTGGGCGGACATGGAAGTGTTTACAAAGCTCAATTATCAACTGGACAAATAGTTGCCGTAAAAAAGCTTGACCCACTTCCGGAATGTAGTGTGGAAGAAGAGGAAGACCAAAGACAGATTAGAGCTTTCCACAATGAGATTCGTGCCTTGACTGAGATACGACATCTCAATATTCTGAAACTTTATGGTTTCTGTTCTCATCCCCGACACTCAATTTTGGTATACGAGTTCTTGGAAGGAGGAAGCCTTGAGAAGATTCTGAGCCTTGAGGAACAAGCAATGGAATTTGATTGGATTAAGAGGATAGATGTTATCAAAGGCGTGGCTAATGCTTTGTCCTACATGCACCATGACTGCTCCCCGCCTATAGTCCACCGTGATGTCTCAAGCAAGAACATTTTGCTAAATTCAGAATATGTGGCTCATGTAGCAGACTTTGGAGCTGCCAGGCTTCTCAAACCTGACTCTTCTAATTGGACCCCTTTTGAAGGCACTTTTGGTTACTCAGCTCCCGGTAAGTTTTCCTTTCAAGCTGAAATATTATTCTGAAAAAAAGATTAATTATTTGTGTATTAGAATGAATATTGAGTTTAGCGTTTTACAATCATGGCATTGCTGGAATCTCGCCTGAGTATGTAAATATGAGACTGTCAAAATTGGGGATTAACTATTTTGGGAGTTACTTAAGTCTTAGCAGTTCTTTTGTTACTTGTTTTTTTTCATCATCTTCAATGATTGTAAAACGGTAAGCATCTTATTATGCTTTTTGGGTGATGGAATCCTTAATTATCCCAGAAAAAAGAATATCGACTAGTGTTTCTTTCTGAGCAAGTTACCTTTCTTTTGTAGAGCTTGCTTACACTATGCAAGTGAATGAAAAATGCGATGTCTTTAGCTTTGGAGTAGTGACATTGGAAACCCTTATGGGGAGGCATCCTGGGGATCTGATATCTTCCTTGTCAGTGTCATCATCGTTTTCGCCGACGACGTCATTGGATGATTTACGAGTGAAAGATGTGTTAGACCAGCGTCTCCAACCTCCTAGGAAACAAATAGCAGGACATGTGGTCTTAATTGTGAAACTAGCATCCACTTGTTTACATGCCAGTCCACAATCTCGACCAAGTATGCAACATGTTTCTCGGGAGCTGTCAGCTAAGAATCCACTCTCATTGAAGCAGTTTGACACACTTACTTTAAGACAATTGCTTGATTCCAGCTGTTTTATATCATGAATGGATATGGTCAGCAGCAAGGGCTGATCTTGACTTGGTCATAGGAGTTTCAAAGTAAAATATTTGTAGAATATGCTATAATTAGAAATCTATTTAATCTCTCTTATCTAGTTCTTGCTCAGTTCAGAAACTCAAAGCAGGAATATTTGCATTACATGTATTACACTGAACAAAAATTGAAATAATTTTTTTTTTGAGATAACAAAATATGAAATAATATATAAAGGTCCAATGGGATAGTATTTATCAATAAGGTTGCATTTGGTTCGTGGAAAGTAGTGGGAAAGTGTGGTAAGTTAGATAGGGAAAATAACTTTTCTATGTTTGGTCGGAGGAATCTAATTTTAGGTGGGAATGTCATTCCCATCACTTTACCACTCAAGTGGGAAAGTGGTGGGAGTGACATTCCCATCTAAAAGGGTGGGAAAGTTAACTTTCCCAGGAAAGTGTTGCTCTTTTTCCCTTAACTTTCTCTTATATTGTCAAAATTTAATAACTTTCCCACGTTAACCAAACATGGTAATCTTATTCCCACAAAAATAAACAATTATACTTTCCCACTAAAATAACATTCCTAGAAAAATAGTATGAATGACATTACCACGTAATACCTAAGATACCACGAACCAAATGTAACCTAATAGTGTTTTTCTTCATTCCTTTTTTTCTCCATCTATGAACTTCTTCCCTCTTTTAGTTGCTCGCAACCAAAGCACTAATGGAGCTTCAAATTCAGTCCCAATTTAACAGAGTCCAAGACATGGGTGAGATAGGTGACAAGTTATGCATACCCTAATAGTGAGGTCTCAAAATCTTACTACATGTGAATTTCATACAACTTTATATTGTTTTAGCAGTTTGTTATGTTAGTTATTATCATTTAAAAAAAAACGTAGAGAGGAAAATGAGGGTTAATGTGAATTCTTTCTTGTTTTTGGCTAGAATTTTTGTTTAATCATATGTCCCTCGTCCCATATTGTGTAATTTCCCCCAAAAAATATAAGTACTAGGCTAGTAGGCTAGGACCTTAGATCAGTAAACCAAGAAAATATGTATTAGGCCACGGCCCAACATCAAAATGACCAAAAGCCCAAAGTGTAAAGCCTTGTGTTTAGTGTTGGGTGTCCAAAGTCTCCAAGACTTAGCCAAAGCCCATCTCTTTACACGGCTGGCTGCTTCCTTCGTTGTTGTTATTAGTTCTGAACAAAACACAGGTTCTCCACCTTCACATATGAATTGATCCCATCACAATTATTAAAAAAATAAAAAATTCACTGAATTTGAGTCGATTGATTCTGGATATCGGATCGCTTTTTATTTCAATTATTTATTTGAGACTGTAATCGAAATTTGGTCTGTAATTGACCAAATCGGTATAAGCGCGATGGAATTGAAGATATTCGCGCTGCTTCTAGTGGCGGTGGCTTCTTTTGCAGCAGCTCAGATTTCATCGGCGACTTCGGTGCCTGCTTTCCTATGGTCTCCGGGGTAAGATTTATCTTTCTCTTTTTTAGTTGCCCAGTAATTCCCGTGTAGATTGGGATTTTAACAACTGAAAATTTGTAATTTTGGCTTCTTCTTAGCAAATTGGGATCTCATTTATGTGTTGTGCTTACAGATTCTCTAACATTGAAGTGAAGGAATCTGTAAATTATCAGATCATATCCCCAAAGGATCTGGCCAACTCTGTTCTCTCTCAAGGGGGTTGGTCTAACTTACTGGTATTTTTGCTCTTTCTTTCTCTTCAATATCATTACCTAAGTTTGAGTTTCCTGATTGCCTCAATTAGTTGCCACTTCCAATTTTTGATATCTTTAATTACTTTTTAGTGCTCCGGGAGGAAACAAGAGAACTCCGTTGATCTGGCAATTGTTTTTGTTGGTAGAGAGGTAAGGTTCTTGGACTGTAAATTTCCATTTAAGAACCTTCATATATAACTGTTCATAAGTATGAATTTCCACTAAGAATCCCTGCATATATAGCTTACCTAGTAATAAGTAATAAGTAGGTCTTTATACTTAGTAAGAGCTTCTTTATCTCCAAAAGCAAAATAATAATAGTAATAGTAGTAATAAGAAGCTTCTCTTTAACATTAATTGTTATTTTGAACTCTACTGTATTGTGCTAAATAAACTGCTTACTTCTTTGATGCGGCACTGCAAAATACTAGCATGTTGGATAGTGGAAAGTGGAAACAAGAACTTTGTTTATATTTTCTAGTCAGGATCTTGATAGAAATATGAATGTGATGATTTTGCTATTTTAAGCTCATGGATGTCATATTTTAATAATCTCACTGCATACAAGCTCATGGCAACACTTTCAGCCTATATAAGCTTGTTTTATTTACTTTTCATACCGAAGTTAAAAGTGCTTTTAGTTGGCATTGCATTGTGATAAACTGCAATCCCTGCTGGAATCCTTCTCCTCACAACTTATAATGTTGCCTTTGTTCCCTGTAGTTGCACTCTTCAGATGTTGTTGGAAACAAACATGCAGACCCTGCTCTTGTGAACTTGCTTAAGGTAAATAGGGATTCACCCGATTTAAATTTTCTTCCTTTTCGTTAGATTTATTAGTTGGGGTAGTAATCAGATTAGATTCCACTTTTCTTCTTTTATATTACTGATTTATGCTGTTGAACAGGCCTCTTATACCGGGTCCAATTTTTCAATGGCATTTCCATATGTTGCTGCCTCTGAGGAGGAAACAATGGAGAATTTATTGGTTTCAGGTTTTACAGAGGCTTGTGGGCATGGTTTGGGAGTCGGTAATGTTGCATTTTCCGAATCATGCTCTATAGAGGGTGGAGAATTCCAGAAACTTGCAAACTTGCATTCAATCCATGTAATTAACTTCAACATTTTCATGTCAAATGCCTTACCACAAGATGTGGTGGTGTAGCTTGTATTTCAATATATTGTCTTCTTCCCATTATTAATTACTTCATAATTTGCCCATAAACAATAAACAGGATCATCTAGCTTCAAGAATGGAAAAGAGAGGAAAGGGGGAAACCGATCTGGTTGTCTTATGCCATGGAGGATCTCATTCTGTGGAAGAGCTTGACCAACCTCGCCCTGAGAGTATGCTATATCAGCATGTGTTTTATTTGATTGAAAACCTATTACTCTTAAAAAGTATTCATGTTTTGTTAAATTAAATATGTAGGTGAGATTTTGTCTGAAGTTATCAAATCAGTGGAGCAGTCTGGGACAAAATATGCTGCTCTTTATGTTTCTGATCCTTTGAAGTCGGTTCACTATCCTGCTTATAGAGAGCTTGAAAGGTTTCTTGCTGAAGCAGACAATGGTTCAGCACCTTCCACAGGTTGTGATGAGGTTTGCAAGATAAAATCATCACTCCTAGAGGGAGTTTTAGTTGTAAGTAACTGCCCTTACCCTTGACGCTCTTCTTTTACGTCTGGTTTAACAATGATGCCTTTCTTCTTGTTATTAAAAATATGACATTTCCATTTTTCCTCCATTTTCACACAAGAGAGTTCCTGTTTCTTCTTTTTAACTCTGTCAGATATTAGTTTGTGTTGTGGTAATATCTTACTCATTACTGGTATGAGAAGATATACGGTTTTCTAGATTAACATGTGATATCTTTGAAATGATGAACTTATGCCAGTTCAACAAAATTTCTTAGATCCCCAGTTCAATTCATAGAAAATATACTTTGAACTATAACTTTAACAGTTTCCACTGGATGTCATATTGTTCCTTATCCTTGTTTTGTTTTTTGCACTATAATAAGTGTTTTATGACATCCTTTGATTCTTATTATGAGTTTTAATCTCTTATTACGCTCAATATTTGGCCTGTATAATTCCTTCCCTCGACCTCAAAAATGCCAGAGACCTATCTCCATCCAAGACTTGCATACTCCTTTTCAGCAAAAACAATGATGCTTGAAGCACCAGGCAAAGGCCTATTTTCTATCTGCTCTGCCGTCTGCTCTTAAAGTATGGACTGCATGCCTCTCTTACTTTATGGTCCTTAACTTTAGATGGAAGAGTAACCTAATCAAGGGGGACAATCTATTTCAGTTTACTAATCCAAATACCACATCTAGAAGACTTTCAATTGCTCTCATTTTTTATGGTTGAAATGTGTAATTGCCAATTAGCCCATAGAAGCGTACCAGAACATCCTTATTTTGTTTTGAAACCATTCCAATAGCATTCCTTATGATTAACAAATCCACTTACTGCTGGTCCTGGAATTCTTTGACCTTATCCTTGCCATGTCTTACCTCTTTCTGCTGATTTATTCATTTCCTCTTGCCACTAAATATCAATGAACAAAAACCAAATTAGTAAATAAGCATAGTTGAGAATGTTAGAGTAGATTTATGGGCATACAAGAGGTCGCGTGCATGTATGAGAAATGACAAACATGTTTAAGGTGTTTGGATATTTAAAGAGGTGGGGTGTAATAAGGATGGTTGAGAGTGTTACTGTGGATTCGTGGGCATGCATGTAGGACACATGACAAACATGTTTAAGGTGGTTGGTTATTTAAAGAGGTGAGATTTAATGACTCTGAGATGATATGATTTAGTAGGGAGACCTATGTCAATAGTAGGAGAGGAAAACCAAAGAAGACACTGAAATAAACTTTAAGAAAAACCTCACTTGTTCTAGGATTATGATTTCATTTGACACAATGGCAGAATGTGATCCTTTTACCAAACCTGTATTGGCGAAAGGGTAAGTTGATTGTTGTTGTTTCTCTATGGCTGTCATTTGTTTTGCTCTACTACCTGTAGTGGAGGTACCGTACAGGTGGTTGGGAAGATTTAAATCTTTTTTTCCATATCTTTTGATATAGGAAGAGTTGAACCGTTGAAATCTGACAATAAAAGAAGTAAATCCTAATAATGCATCTGGAAAGTGGGCCAATCTGTTAAGTTGTAGCCTACTTGGATTATTTACACAACTACTTCCATTACTCCACACCTCTTACTGAGTGTTCTCCCTTTTTAGTTGCTTCAAGCTAATTTTTGTCTTCCTTTTACCACTTATAATTGCTTTTTAATGGAATAAAAAAGTTATGTCCAATCTTGTAATGGTAGAAGGGTGGTATTGACTGCTATGTCTATTTCTAACCACTTTCTTTGATATAGTCTTTTTTGTTTTGTTTTGTTTTGTTTTTTGTTTTTTTTAAAGTAAGTGTTACAATATGGTTATAGGAATTGCGTTCCTTTCTTCTGTGGTCCTATTGTTTGTTTTATCCATGCAAGTGGCTCTATTGTGATATATATGGGCTTCTGATAAGGTTGCGTTGCATGATCTTTCAGGGAATCGTGTTGCTTTTAATTTTAATATCAGGCCTTTGTTGTATGATGGGCATCGACACTCCAACAAGATTTGAGACACCCCAAGAGAATTGATTGGCTGTTTGTGCCGCCCAGCATCTTTATGTTGTATTAAGGCTTCTGTCCTATGGACTGTTGGAAGGTATTACTAGTTCTTAGATAGTTGCAATGGGCAGGAATGTTACACTGTAATATTTGTTAACTCTATCAAGTTCATTGTATTATGTTGGTAATAACGAAGAATGATACTATTTTTTGAATGCTAGCTATGATTTGCTTATTGCTCTGGTTTTGCTTATGAATTAGAGATCAATGCCTTGCTTTGAGTAGGACTTGGTGAGTGGCTATCACTTCACAGGCCTTGTTGACAATGTAATTAATGTCATTGTAAAGATAATAAATTCTGGAAGAGATGGTTTGAGCCATTTGTCTGTCAATCTTCTGATATTTAACTTCATCAACTTCATCAACTTCAGCACTATCTCTTCCAGGCCTATAAGTTTGTCATTTGCATTGTTCTGAGTACCATTACCATATTTGTTATCTGTCATTGTTTGTTCTGTTTAGTGCTCAATATGTTCTTGGCTGATCTTTTATGAAGCTTAGGTTACAGGGAGTGAGATTAGAAAGGTAGATAGAAATTTATCGATGACCGCCCTGCAGCCGTGACAATGACTCTTCAGGCGGAGCTGTGGTGGTTTTCCAATGTCTATATATGAATGTCGATGTGGATTATGGTGGTTCTGATGCTATCAGAGGCCCCATGCGACTGTAAAAAGTAAAGCATCACCTCAAATTTTACTAGTAAGTTTTTGTATGGATTAGATATTTGATAAGCATGTAACATCAGAAAAAGAGAGTGAAGTTTTGGGGTGGTTTGGACTGGTCTGGGAACTAACATTGCTTTATTCCATCCATTGGAGAAGTAGGCAACCAAACCATCTTTCAACTTCAAGTGAGAAACTTTTAGCAAATTAAAAGACCAAACCTCATCAGATTTTTTCATAGCCATGTCTTTCCACCCCCACTATGATTGCATTTGATTGCTTGAAAGAGACCCTTATTTATGTGAGATTGTGAAATCCATCTATATAAATAATTGTTCCTGTCCTTTTGTAATTTATGTGTTTGGGTTGGCTCCAAAGATAGTAAGTAAAAGGGGCACGTGAATTCTATTTTCTGCACTTCCAATGCCCAATTTTTCACCTCAAATTCACTGTCAAATGTATTGCTCTTAGCCTCTTTGTTAACCATTAAGTTTGCTTTTAATGTACTTCCAAATGAGAACATTTTTTGCTACTATTATCTCAAGACCGGAAATAGGGAGGAGGAAGGAGACGTTAGGGAACCTTATCTCTAACCCTTCATACTGATTTGAGCCATATATTGATCTTTCCACCTCCTGTCTTTATCGGCCGGATTTGATTCCAGGCAATGCATATCATAATTTTGTTGTCCCTTGCTCAAAAATGATTACATAGATTCGATTCTATCATGGAATTGAGAAAGATTGAAGAAGGTTTTTTTTTTTTTTTTTTTTTTTTTTTTTTTTACAAATTTACTAATTTCAATTCACAGGTTCCGCGATAACTCCAATAAGATAAGTTCACATTTATTGCATCATATCCCCACTTTTCATTTCAACCTATCGCAAACCCCTTTGGCTTATTATTTGCGAAGCTTTCCAGATTTACCAATCGCCTACCAAGAAGAGTCTGTGGGCACTTGTATACGGGTGTCTTTCACCACTAATTCAAACTACCAATGTGGCCAAACCCCATTGACAAGAATCTTCTATATATATCCCTACCTTGCCTCTCACATGACTCATATTGTATAGAGAGAGAGAGAGGTCTAGAAGGAATGATATCATCTCTCATCAATGGGCTTGCCTGTAGGTACAGAAAGTGATAGTGTGCAGCCAAGGATGACTTGCCGATTCCCTCTTTGTATTGTTTTTCAGTACAATTTTATGCAATCGGCAAGTTGTTCTTGGCTACATGCTTCTTTCTGCTCCACAAGCAAGGCCTTGGGTGACATTTTTATTTTTCTTCTACGTTTATTATTAGAGATCAGGTAAGTTTATGTTATCGTTTATACTTTTTTGTTCTTTATAATCATATCCACGTCCTTAAATTTTGACATGCCAACTTAACCAAGTTGCTATTTCAGGGTTAATTGGTGGGAGAAAAAAAGGACATGAGGGCTTGCATTGAAATTGATTTGCTCTCACAAGTAGTCTACGTACTCTTCCCATGTAGTAATTTTTTTTTCCTGTCTTTGCTTTTTGAAATTAATTGCTCAAACTGGGATTCGATTTTTGCCTTAAAGCTTCCGCCAATTTTCATTGGGTGAACCTATTTCGACTTACAAATCGCCGATTAGTAAAGGTTGGTGGAGACTCGAATCCAGATGTCTTTCACCACAAATTCAAACCTTTACCATTTTGGCCAACCCATTAATATTCGTCTTTATAATTTTTCCTTAGTACTTGTTTTTGTTTATAAAAAGATATTTCAGTGTTGGGTTTGGATTTTATTTCTTATCTACTTTCCTTTTCTTGATAAGCATCTTTAGAGGTAACAATATAAATCCAAATAGAAATTTCATATGAATGAATTAACTTGACTAAGTTTTCTCGGATATAAGAACAAAGGACTAATGTCCAAATTGGCTCTAAACCTTTACAAATTTGATCAATTTGAGACTAAACCTTTAAACAAGACCAAATTAAGCCTAAACGTTAGTAAATTGGATCAAATTGGACCTATTTTGGATGGAATTGTGGCGGTGAAACGCACGCGTTATTACTACAATTTCAAATTTCCGTCCAAAACAGACAGAATTTGATAATTTGCTAACATTTAGACCCAATTTGATCCTGTTTAAAGTTTAGATTCAAATTAAGCAAGTTTGTAAAATTTAGCCCCAATTTGGACATTAGGCCTAAGAACAAATTAGGCCCAAGAGACGTATAAAACAAAAACAAAAAGACACAAATAGGAAATACAATCCAAGAAGAAATAGGGCTGATGCCTAGACAAAAACCCAAAACCAGGCCGACAACAATCGGGTCGTACCCTCTCTGAATCATAATTCTAAGGCCCAGTAAAACATCAAGGAGACAAAGTCACAAAACCAACCTTACATGTCAAAAGATTTGCATCTGCATGTCGGACCAAAATTACTAATTTTGACCTAAAAAAAAATTATACTAATTTTGAGGCTCAAAGATTAAAACATTTTGCTTTTAGGCAAATCAATAGATATTTACGTCTCCCGTCGTATCAAAGATCTCCGGAGTAGGTTCTAAATCGACCTTCCACCTAATTTCAAACCCCTTCTAATTACAAGAAATGAAAAAAATTGAAAATGCTATGCAAACCATTTACAAATTATAATACTTGGGTGATCAGATTTTTGTTGAAGTATTACAGGATTTAATATAGGGTAATTATTTGATATATTGGCGGTGTAAATTTTGAACTCCACAAGCGGATTGTAGAGTTGACATATGTCCATTTTTTTAATTAATTAAGGTTTAAATATTTCAATCTAGTCCTTAGAGGATATATGTCACCCTTCAAGACCCGCTTGTGTAGTCTGCTAAACTCCACCACTGCTGTATTGTATAATTTGCCTTTAATATATATCTCTAGTAAGTATAATGATTTTTTTTTTGAATAAATATGTATATTCACCAGAAGACAGGAACAAGAACTGTCTCGAGAATTGCATGGAAAATGCTTCATTTTCTTTAAGTTTCATAATTATGTTAAAATTTACTTTTTATTGAGTCTCTAAATCTATCTATATTCATTAAGAATACCCCCTTTATATTTCATTTATGTTATATATTCCTTTAGTATGAAACTATTTACATGATTACAATATACATAATTTTCCTTTATTTACTTTTGATTATGTAAGTGCTTCCGTTTTCAATTCTTCAACCTTTTATTTTAGATATTACCATTAATGATGTAAAAGAATGCCGAAATTGTTAACAAGTAATATATATTGGCATTCTTTAAGGTTGATTAATGATGATTTCAACAGATTGAAAAACGGATATTCACTTAAAATGATAAGTTTTTTTAAAAAAATGCACTAATAACAATTACTAATATGATATAATAATTTCAACAATAACTAGGAATTGGTAAGGAAGAGGGGACATGCAATATTTGGCAACGTGATGAAAGCAAAGCAAGAACTTCTCACCAACCAAAATTCACCTAATAAAGAAAACACATGAATTGAAGGGAATATAATGATTGCTTCATCTTGGTTCTCTTGAGTAGGAGGCCTAGCTATTCATTTTTCATCCCCCTACTTTTAATTACATCCATATGGTGGATACGTATTATGCTTCCCAACACTTAGCTTTTAATTAAACCCTTTTTTTTACCTTACTTGATTTTGAAATTTTGAGTTTTGACCCCACTCCATTCATACCATATAATAATTACCAACAAACACAAATGATATCACATATATGTGAATTGAGCTAGCAAACTTTGGTGATCGAAATTAATAAACCCATTCGTGACTATAAGAGCCCATTTATGCTGCCACAACAGGAGTGCATTGCGGCGCGATAGCTTTATATATGAGATTGTTAGGATTTGAACCTTAATTATTAATTAGAAGAGTCTGACATTATATAATTAATGACATATAATATTTAGTATACATATGATATCACATTAATAATATTGTGATATTTCATCCATCACTAGCTAACACATATATGTACACGGTGTTTTAGATAAAATTGCAGTCTTTGATCTATTATGTCATAATAAAATGTTGAGAGAAAAGTTTATTAATCTCAAAATTATTAGTTGGAGGAAGTTGTAACTAGAGAAAATCATTTTATTGGGGGTTATTAATTATAATTAACTCATGATTGATGTCAAGCTTTCATCCGGCCGATTACCTACCCTTGTTGAAAATAAGTTTTCCTTTTATTACTTGGGATTTACTTTTAAATATCTAATGTAGTAGTACTATAATAGATTGGAGAATGTTTTCAAGTATTGCCCTCCCCACTTTTAGAATTTATCACTATTCACATGCCCTAGTGCATACATTGTAGCAGCCCACCTATGCAACAAGTGTTCATCATTACTTTTTGGTTAAAAAATAGCTTAGGAATAGAAAAATGTTACATAATTTTCAAGGTTCTTTTAAAGATTAATTTACACACTAATTTTTCGTGGAACTTATCGGGATCGTCTATCAACGAGAGACTATAAGAATTCAAATCGGGTGCCTTCACACCGCCCATAGGTTGTGTGGAGACGAGTCAAGGACTCAAGGTTGACATAGTTAAGCTTAAGCAAGATATAAAACTTTATTATTATGCTACAATAGAGAATTTACCCTTATATTCATCATGCATGAGATAAGACCACATTACATGCATGCATGATGTACACAGTTCATGTTCATTGAAATTTTCTATAAGCAAACCTGGTCCTGAATCCAAACCCCAATGCACCCAGGTTAATTTTCCTTAATAGAAATGGGTTCAATCTATCCATATTGTCAAATTCACTATTTTTGGAACCCTAAATTATTGTTAGTGCTATCCAATGGTTACTGTGGACGGTTGGGTTATTTGTTTCTCTAGGAATTCTGATATTCCCATTCCCATATATTCATAGTACAATACAAATTGAATATTATTAATGCAAATTACTATAAGCCTTTCTATAGTAAATCTTAGTGAATCTCCATAAAATGTTTTCTTATTTTCTTGTTGTTTGAGTCATTATCGTAAGTTGGAACAGAATTTTCCTTTCTTATCATCCATTGGCCAATTCTGGCGTAGTCTGCACACATAATCTTCTCTCTTTTTTGGTATTCTTAAATACCCATTTTATTCAAATGACAGAAGCCAACCAGAAGATTGGACCATTGAGAATTTGACATTTAACATAAACTGCCCCAAAAGTTGGTGACCCTCTCTGCAAAGTTATTAAAGGACTTCAAATGGCAGCTAAAATTTTTGACATTCTCAAATGAAATCTTTTACTCTAACCTTTGAGAAAATTAGAAAATTTATAGTTACAATTGTGAGCAACCATGAATGGATTAATCATTCTGCAAACTTTTGTATGGGGCCCTTACCATATATTATAGTGTATATTTCAATATTCATGAAGATGAAAAAGAAAGGTAGGTCCAATATTTCTCCTTAAGGTAGACTCAAAATTCTGATTATTATTATCTTCCTACTAGTATTATATATGAAGGAATTGTAGTTCCATTTTGATGCATTCACATGGTCTAGCTTTCAACTTTTTCAGGAATTATTAGTTAATGCAGAAGGGTAGCAGGCTTCTTTTTCTTATCTTTTTTGGTTGCTTGCTTTTGGCTTCTATATTGCCATTTTGTCACTGAAACAAGTAGAACTCTAAAGAGTCCCAAAATCCCATGGCAAGTGATGAATTTATGTTCATTCCAAAGGTTTTGACAATGGGGAAATGCCCTTGAAGCTGAAAGTTGGCAGAGAATTAAGGATGTCAGCATTTCTATCTCTTTGTTCTTTGCACTTTGATTACTTTGATTAATGTTTTGTCATGAGACATGAGATGGATACTTTGAAACTGTTGTTTTTGCAGATTGCAGGATTTTGGTGAACTGCTAGAAACTTGAAACAAGGCCATGAATTCAAAGAAATCTATACAGAATCTGGGAGAAACAATTCATTCCCTACTGGGATTGAAGTCACATTTAACTTCAACTTGGGTCAAGTCAGTTTGTGATATAATAAAAAAATTACCACATGAAGGATCAATTGACAACAACAAAGATGTGGAGGAATCTGCTGCTGCCATCTCCAAAATAAAAGGTATATATCTGGCTTTGATCATTATGTATCTTGTTATTTATATGCTTAACTAGTTTTATAACTTTGATTGCATTTTTGATCATTCTCTCGTTAATTCAAGTCCATGCTTGTCCCTTTTCCCTTTGATTTTTCTGCTAACAGAAGAACTCGCCGGCTTAAACGACTGCATCAAGCAATTGAACACACAGAGGAGGCAGCTGTTGAATGATTTGTTGGACTTGAAAGGTTAGTCATATTTATGTTTTGTTTTTGCTACAATTCTAATCCCTTTAGGGAGAAAAAGGTAAAGGGGTTAAACTTGAGCAAGTTTATAAAGTTTCAGCTGAAATTTTTAGATTTCAACAAAAGCAATAGATTAATATTTGGCAGTATTGCAGGGAACATTCGTGTCTTTTGCCGGGTGAGGCCCTTCACTTTGGGGGAAAATTTAGGACGTTTAGCCTCAGGACCTGTCGTAGCTTTGGATACAAGTAACCTCATTCTACAACTTGGTGATAACAAAAGTAAAAGATACACCTTTGACAAAGTTTTCCATCCAGGCTCCTCACAAGGTACCCTACAAGACTACAAACATTCTTTGATTTCATTTTTCATTTTATTTTTCCTAGACAAACTCATAACAAGTTCCATAAATGTCTTGTAATTTCAGATGAAGTTTTTTCAGAAGTCGAACCGGTCATCAAATCTGTCCTTGATGGATACAATGCCTGCATTTTTGCTTATGGTCAAACGGGAACTGGGAAAACATTCACAATGGTGAATACAGTCTACTATCGATTATGAAAATTGATACAATTATAAGCAAACATTTCATTTCAATTCTGCTCGAAAGGCAATGACTACCTTGTTTATGACATACTTATATACACAATATACCTGGTTTTCAGTAGCTTCCAAGATCAATTTAATGAAGAGAAATTATGATGTTAACAACAATTCAAACAAGCTAATTCTTGACCCCATACATACAGGAAGGTATTTCAGACTCACCTGGAATAGTACCTCGAACGATTGAGGCATTGTTTAAGCAAGCAGGGGATAGTAACCATACATTCCTCATAACTTTCAGTATGCTTGAGATTTATTTAGGAAATCTCAAAGACTTGCTTGCACCACAGCCTATTAGGGCAATTGATCCTCTGCCACCATGGTGAGTATATATGCAATATAGTTTCTTGAGTGTGCTGCTGCAAGTTTCTGCTGATTCATTGAATGCTTTGAATGTCTGTTTGCAGCCTTTCAATTCAAATGGATCCCAAGGGAGGAATCGAAATTGAGAACCTAGTTTCCATCCAAGTAAGCGATATATACCAAGCTTTAAAGCTGTATAAATTAGGATGCCGGCTCAGATCAACAGCCTCGACAAATTCAAACTCAACTTCAAGCAGATCCCATTGGTAATACTAATTTAGCTCAGATTATTCAACTTGGTTCTAGTCTCTGGCAGGCAAAACTGGATTTGATTTCTGATACAAATTCCGGAAACTGCTAAGCCAATAGAAATACTATCTTCTTCACTTGCTAATTATATGTTGTCTTTGTTGCTCCTTTTAGCATGATTCGAATCTCAATAACTTGCTACAATGCTCCTGAGAGGCGAAGGGAAACAAATAAAATTTGGTTAGTTGACCTTGGGGGAAGTGAGCGTGTGACAAAGACAAAGGCATGGGGTAGAAGACTTGATGAAGGAAAAGCCATTAATTTATCTCTTTCTGCTCTTGGAGATGTAATAAATGCTCTGCAGAGGAAAAAGAACCACATACCATACAGGTAAGCCTGAATCTAAATATAACTGGAGCTTACTGGCAATAATTTGAGACCTGATCTTGTCAATCATAGATTTAACCCCAAATTAACATCTAATAGATTTAACCCCAAATTAACATCTATTTTTCTTGAAATACTTTTGACAGGAACAGCAAGCTGACACAAGTTCTTAAAGATTCATTAGGTAACTGATTCTACTTTACTGAATTCCCTTTTTCCATTTATCTAATTGGTTTACCTAAGAATTACTTGAGTTCTAGGGCTTAAATCTATTTCAGGAAAACTTAGTCTATTCTTATCTTTCAAGGGCTACAATTAAGATCTAAGAATGTTCCTAACATGAACTAATTAATTAATAAAGTTTCACGGAAGAGCTTTTCAACTTCAATTAATATATATATGGAAGAACTTTTGAAAAAGCGGAGCTCCACAACAGTGGAACTGCCATGTAATCCTCATTTTAATGTAATGGAGTCTTGAGGGTTTGTCTATTTCATTATTTGTTAATCCTAATTTATATGCTTCACTATTTAAAATTTCTTTTGCACTTCTTATCTTTAGGTGAAGATTCAAAAACACTGATGCTTGTACATGTCAGTCCCAGAGAAGAAGACCTATGTGAAACAGTGTGTTCGTTAAATTTTGCAACAAGGGTGAAAAGTGTTCATTTGGGGCACGAGGAGTCCAATGTAAGTTTTTTTGTCTAGCACTCTAGCTCCATGTACTAATCTGAATTCACAACTTAATTCTCTAAGTATAAAGTTTGATATTGTAGAATTTACTTGATAATGATATCTAAGAGCTTTGTTGTCTAGACTTTAGAAATAAGATGGTGATTTTAGTAAATTATATGCATATTTATTTTTAGAGCTGAAATTAGAAAAAAGAAAAAAAGTTGATGGTGACAAACCAAAGGAGAAAGCAAAAAAGAAAAAGTGAACTCCCGGATCTCTAGTCAGATTATGGATTTAATGAAGCTGCATCATACTAGACATTTCATTTTTCAGATACAGTTAGAAACACATATAAGACTCCATTAAAATGAATTCGCTTGGAGGAAACGAATAATTAATGTTAAACATTAACACTCTAAATTCTCACCGGGCATTACCTGAAGATTTTGCACTGATTTCCATCTCATCATTTGCTGTAGAAAACTCTTATATCTCATTATAAATTGCTCCTATGAACTTATTGTTATCATTTGGATGGACCATCAAATTCAGGAAGGAAGAAGCCTCAAGGAAGCTGCTATGGAAAATCTGCAAAAGAAGATTGAAAAGATTGAAGATGAACGCCAAAATATTCGAGGAAAGATAAAAACGTTAAACAACAAATTAGAAGGTCTGACAAGAGCGGGCCAATCTTTGGAACAGCAAGTAGAAGTCTCTAATTTTTCTACTGAAGGGCTACCTCCTGACCTTGACTCTATAAATAACAGGATTGGAAATGTCACAACAGCTCCCCCATCACAACTGCCGAGATTTATGAGATCAACTATTTGCAGCAGAAAGAAATCTGGAATAGAGCGTCAAACTTCAGTTGGGAGAGATCCAGCTCATCGAAGATGGAGAAGACAATCATCAAAGCGAGCTGAGTCGGTGACTTTCCCAGTTCGGAACAATTCAGAGTGCAACTCTGAACACAGCATTTCAAGATCAACATGTGCAGGAGAATTGAACATGAAAGCTAGTATAGATAATGACACAGTATGCAGCCATGACACATCTGAATGTGACATAAAAATGGTTGTGTTCCCAGAGCAAGAAATAACTCAAGTGGCATCAGATAAGCAAAGGACGAGCCAGGTTAGTCCCCTTGAGAAGAATGGAAGTAGGAAAACAAACAAACGCAACACCACAAAAATTTTAAAGGTTGATCAATGGCTTGACTTACAAGAAATTGAACCTAGTATCAGTGGTTATGCTCCAAGGAATAGATGGGTTTTAGACATTCCTATCCCAGAGAAGAAGAACAGGTTGAATGGCTGGGAAAAGCAAGAGATATCATGCAATGAAAGGGTGTCCACTTATGACTTTAAAATGCAAAGGAATCACAGTAAAAAGGAGAAGCAGGCAGCTTTAGAGGTAGCTGGAAGGTTTGTTTCTGGAAGGGTGGTTGATAAACCTCCAACATTAAAGGATTTATTTGCTGAGGAGTCAAGATCTAGTTTCATTTCTGCACCTCAGGTAACAGAAGGCCAGACAATAAAACATGCAGAAGACTCACTAGATGGCACATTGATAAGGGACTACCAAGGTGGGAGTCCACCTGATTTCTGCTATGATGATTCAGAACAAGTTGACAATGAAAATGAATTCTATGCAACACCAATGGTGCAGGCATTAGAAGACACAGATCAATATTCAGACAGTCCCACATCGAAAAGTAGTGTGTACCAGTTTTCTCCATCTAACCTGCATAATTGTACCAGCAACTCACAAGAAATTTTTGGTGCTTGCACAGTAGCATCAGAGCTGGAATGTTACCATAAAGAAGTTCCTTGCAAAATGGCTACAGAAGTTGGTCAAAAGGAAGACATGGCTGCCTCACCTCAATCCTCACCAAAAGAGATTAGACAAAGCCTGTGCAGACTGAAATCTCAAAGAGCACTCTTTATGGATGACATAAAACAAAAGGATTTCAAGATGACACTCATATCTCAAGAAATTACACAGAAAAAAGGTAAGAACTTTGAGGCCCAAACCAAACATGATTCTCATCTCTAACCACGCTCATTCTCAACTAGTAGCATTCACCTTAAGCTGACTTATTTCAGAACATTAAACCCTAGCACAAAGTAGCAACATATGATTTCAGGAGTCTTAATCCACAGCTTTATAAATTAATTATAATGTCTTTTTTTAGGAGCATGTTATATCCTTAAACAGAAAGTTCAAATTTCATGGGCCAGTGCTCTTCTAGGATTGGGATTCCTCGACTTGGGATTCGAGCATGACTTCTTCTATGGTCTAATGCTTTGAAGCAGCTGCAGTAGATGACAGAATGACAATAAGGAGTTTCTACTTAATTCTGCAGTAAAGTTGGAGGTTGAGCGAATAATAAGATAAGCACATAACCAAAAATCTTCCAATTCTTCTCTTGCATAGCTAAGGTTTAAACACCCAATAGGAAACTGCACCATCTATGCATATGTGTGCAATATAGAGGTGCAACAGGAGAGTTTCTCACTTTATTTCAATGTCCTAAAGAATATCTTTTTTGAACTCTTCAGCTAAAACTGCTGCAAAGAAACAAGAGTGACAAAGTATCAATACACAATAAGTAGGCTGAAAAAGCTATGTAGCTGCTGTAAATATTTATTTATAAGTTGATTTAGTATATATAGTTAGTACTTAACAGGCTTATTTTAGATGTTTCAACATGTTTAAACAAATGGCAGATATTATCTTGTTTACATGATTCGCATTTCCTTTTATTGTTACATCTCTCATCTCAGAAACTGAAGGTTTAAACAAATGGTGTATAACAGGAATTACAGTTTACTACACAATCTCTCATTGAAATCAGCTTCATAGCATTTAATTCATAAAATAATCCAATGTGATAACTCAAAAATCACACCTCCTTCTCTCTTAAAGCTGTCCCTGCTTGACAATTGTATTTACATGGAAATGACAGTTGCAGTTTAACTTAAAGCCTAGATGGATCAGGGCCAAAACAAGAGAGAAAGATGAAGAATGGTTTTGTCGTTAGAAGTATTATTCCCTCCCCCCTCTTCTTTCTTTCCTTTCCTTTTCCTTCTCCAACCAGGAAAAGGAGAAACTGTTCTCTCCGCTTGTACCAAACCAATCCAATATTGGATGATTAATTTAAGTCAGAGGGGCAGTCCAAGCATCTAAGAGTTTTGACCATGAAGATTATACAACTATTCCCTTCATAAGATGCCTCAGTGAAATATGGTGAATCTTTTTACTGACTGCTGTTAGAAGTCATTTTAATTTATGTTATTTTCATATTTCCTTTTGCTTCGTAAATTGAGCTATATACTACAATTTTAAGAGAATTTTAGGGGTAAACATATATCAATAAGTCCAGGACGTCAAACCTAGACATGAATCTGCATTTCCACCTTTCTTATTCCTTCTTGTTTCCCACTAAAAGCTTTGCATGATCATGTTGGCATGCAGGAAGGAGAACAGGAATTTAAAATTTGCGAGCTGGGAGTAGTATGGGGAAGTGAAAGAAGATAAACACAATATATGAGGAAAAGGCTATGACAGTGAAGCTAATTAGATAGAGAAAAAAGACTTCGGAAACACGTACCTGCTGTTGAGAGATACATGGATTTCAATGCAATCAATATATATACATTGACAGGCATGATATGCCTATATATCAAGTACAACCAAGCACATTTTTGTATCCGCTCTCATTCATATGTTGAACAAGATCTGTACTTCGTTTTAGCTGACCTCGTTACTTTTCTGAATTAAGGGATGACATAAAAAAAAAAAGAAACGATACACTTATGTTGAAATGCGGCTCCCATTAAAGCTGCCCCATCACCAGAGTCATGAGTAAGTATCCATCCACATCAGCCATCAAAATCAAGAAGCTCACCATATTCGACCGGGACATGATGAGCAATATTCAACTGCTCATTCATGTTGAATAGAATTTTTTGTATCCGATCAAACTGAGGGTGTGACTTGTCTCCAGCAATGAATTCATGAGCTCTGCTACTCACCTGAATGAAACTCCAACCTGGCATCTTTTGAACACCTTTGTTCTTCATCATCTTCCTTGTCACTAGAGACTTATCCCACCTGCCAGCAGAAGCATATATATTGGATAAAAGTGCATAGTTTCCACTATTCCAAGGCTCCAACTCTATCAAGTGCAGCAAAGCAACCTCTCCAAGCTCAGCATCAGCATAAATATTAGAAGCAGCAAGAAGAGACCCCCATATAGCTGCATTTGGCTTAAAGGGCATCTGATTAACTAGTTCCAGCGCTTCTCTTAGCTGACCTGCTCGCCCAAGTAAATCAATCATGCAACCATAGTGCTGAATCTTTGGTTGAATCCCATATGTGGATTTCATAGTATTGAAAAAGAAATGGCCCAAATCAACCAATCCAACGTGAGCACAAGCCGAGAGTACAGCAATGAATGTGATATCATTGGGTTTAACTTCAGCCCTTTCCATCCGAGAGAACATTTGCAGAGCTTCCATTCCAAGTCCGTGGAATGCCATAGCAGATATGATGGTAGTCCAAGTTATGACAGTTTTATGGTTCATGTTCTCAAACACTTGCAAAGCCTTGCATATATCCCCTGACTTTGCATACATTTCGATAAGTGAATTATTAAGGGTAACCATTTGATCGAATCCATGCTTATGGATGTAGCCATGAATACACTCCCCCAACTGAATTTGAAGGGCACCCAAATGGGCACAAGCAGAAAGCAGTGCCAACATTGCGATTCCGTCAGGCTTCACATCCTCGCACTGCATTCTCCGAAACACAGCAATGGCCTCGTTGGAACGATCCATTTGAGCATAGCTCGCAATCACAGCTGTCCAACAAATCAGCACTGAATCAGAATTTGTTCCAGTTCGAGGCATTCGGTCCAACAAACCCCAGGCAGAGTCCGGGTCACCAACCTTGGCATACCCAGCAATCATGGCATTCCAAAAGGCAACGTCGAATGAACCAAGTCGTTCGTCGAACACCTTGCGTGCATCCGAAATACAGCCAACCGAGGAATACATTTGAATGAGACTCGCGACCACATGAACATTGGAGTCGAGTCCAACACATATTGTTTGACCGTGAATCTGAGTTCCCAAACGAAGGTCCTGAAAATCCACAACCGCCTTCAACGCAAACGGAAATGAATAACTATCCGGTTGCAACGCGGCGCGGCCAATGCTTCTGTAAACAAGGAGAGCCTCAAAGGCAGAGTGAGAGTCCGTGAGTGCCTTGATCATGGTGTTGTAAACGTAAACATGGGAATGTCGAGAAATAAAGGAAAAGACGGAGTAGGCGTAGGCGGAGAAGCCCAGGGAAGAGCATGCCTCGATGAATTGGCTGACGAAAATCTTGTCTTGGTCGAGAGCATTCGGAACCATGAACCCATGGGCCTGCTTAACATGTTTAAGGTTAGAGCAGCGTTTCAGTAAAGCAACCCAACTATGTCTCATTTGTCATTCTCCTCCGCCGCCCCGCCTGAACTGCAAATCAGCGACGGAACGGAGCCGGCTCATTTCCTTACGCGCTACTAGAAGTCTTTTGGAGTGTGTGGTTTTTGCCGGCACTGGCAAAATTGAAAACTTTTACATGTTTTTGAAATTTGGGCCTTGGCCCGTTGAATCTGTAGTTTAAGAAAAATGCGTTTAGGGTACATAAGCTGGGCCTATTATCCCATATATCTAAGGACAGTGGTTCTTTTTTTCTTTTCTTTTCTTTTGGATATGTACAAATGGGTTTTTGTGGGTATCCCGGGCCGAATCTTGAGCATACACTTGAATATAAATTGGACTTAATCCAACCAAGTTTATTAGAATTGTCAAAACTTAATTCGAATTTAATCTCGATTTAACTCAAGTGAGTTGAGAGATTAATTTGAAAGATTAATCCGATATTTAAAAATTTTCAAATACAAATAACAAAAAATCTGAAAGATTAATTCGATATTTAAAAATTTTCAAATACAAACAACTAAAAACAACATAAGGTCTACATTCTGATCTTGAAATTTCTGAATCGCATAATTTTTTTAACTCGAAATGACCCAAATCCAAAATAAACTTAAATTTAACCTACCCCAAATGACACACCCTTGACCTCTCATAAGAGACATCTATGTTTGGTAAGGTGCGAGGTAAGAGAATCCAATATATACTAAGCATTTCTATATGTGCAGCCCACGTAAGATTCCATCTCTTTTTACAACTGAATGAAGAATAGATAAGGATCTCAAAAAAGGGAAAAATAGATAAGAAGGCTTAAAAAAACAAAAAGAATTTTAAGCTTAAAAAGGGAAAGGGAGCTTTTCCTTTTTCGTGGTTCGTTGACTTGGTTTTTTGGGCAGCAGGTAACACATAATAAGTCTTTAAGTTCATAAATCAATAACTAACTAAAAGATGAACAATAAAAAGTGCAATTGTAGTAGAAAAGGAAGAAAAGGAAAGACAAACGCCCCAACATCAAGAATTGTCCATACAAAAAGCATTTCGAGAATAGATAATAGAGTTGGCTTAAGTGGTTAAAGCGTGTTTTGTCCCCGGCCCTAAATAAGGGAAATTTTTTTTCAGTGCTTATGATCTTATTTAAGGGACACAAAATTCTCTCTATTCAATTTATTGATAAATCTGATCAAATATATAATCAATTATATAGTCCTTTAATTATATAGATGATCTGGACTTATCTTATCTTTATATCAGTTGAGATTATTGGAATTTGAATCTTGATCACTGAAAATATTCAACATTAAATCAAAAATTACATATAAAGGGGACTTAAGATTAAACATTTTATCTTTAAGAAGAAAAGAAAAAGGGAAGATATAATGAGGAGAAAGGGAGCAAATCGAAAAGCATAATATAAATAGGAATGTTAAGAAAGTAAAGTAGAAATGTAGTAGAATATATAAATCTAGAAGCAACTTGTAATTGGTCAAATTTCCCCATCAATTTTATGATGAGATATGAATCATCATCATCATCATCATCATATGGTTATCTCTCCTCTAAAGTTTTCTTTCTGCCCCAAACTCCAAAGTCCAAAACACTAAACCAACTTATTAAATTTTAAAACCATAAGATTAATATTAATTAATGGTGCTATATAATACTATATAGTATACTACTAAATACTTAATTAATAAAATTATAATAGAGAATTTTAATTTAATAAATTGTTGCATTGCTGCCCATAATCCAAAATGGATTAGAAATTGAGATCTAAGTCTAAGTTTTTTTATGTTTATTATGTTTATGTTTACTTGTTTTCTTAGTAGCATTTTTGTTAGGTGGTAAGTTACTAAGTTAGTCCCACGTTGGAGCCTATTGATAGGCTTATATTTTTCAGGTAAAAAAACAAAAAAGGAAATAAAATTAAAAAGGGGAAAAAAAATGGAAGGGAACTCTGGAGGTGGAGGGGGAGGAGGCGGCAGCGGTAGCGGCGGAGGAGAAAGAGCAGGAGGAGGAGGAGTTGGAAGTGGAGGAGGAGAAAGAGGCGGAAACGACGTCGAGCTGGTTTGTAAGACACTTCAGGTAGAACACAAGCTGTTCTACTTCGATCTCAAAGAAAACCCACGAGGTCGTTATCTGAAAATCTCGGAGAAGACGTCGGCGACAAGGTCCACCATCATAGTCCCTTCTTCCGGCATCTCCTGGTTCCTCGATCTTTTCAATTACTACGTCAACTCCGACGACCATGACCTCTTTAGCAAGGAATTGCAGCTCGACACTAAAGTCTTTTACTTTGACATTGGCGAGAACCGCAGAGGTCGTTTCTTGAAGGTACACTTTCCACCTACTGTGTTCACTCAACCACTTCTTTTGTTTTATCTTTTTCTCTGTTCTTTTACTTTGCTCTAATCAAATTCAAAAACCCAATTGGAGTTTAGTAAATTCTAAGGAATAAGGACAGAATTAAGAGAAGAGATGCCAATTAACTGAAAGAGAAAGCAGAGAATGATAAAGTTTATGTCTTTGAAGAACTTTTGCTCCAATGTTCACTTTCCTGTGTGTTTGGTCAACTTGGTTTTGGGTCTTGGATCTCTGCTTGAATTGGAGAATTTTGGAGAATAGCATTGTTAGTAATGATGGTATTAGACCTAAGCTTTAGCTTGCTAGCACTTTAAATGCTTTACTCTTCTTGTATTAGTCTTCAACCAGCCGTTGTTATTGTTGAATTGAACCATTGAGATTATCATGAGCCATATCCTTGTTAGAACCAAGAGTGGTAGGCAATATCTGTTGTCTTTCACCAACACCGCTGTCCTTCCTGCTATTGTGTCTTCTTCAGTATTGAAGGCCACCCATCATCAAGCTGAAGAGTAATTGTTGTCACGCCTTCCTAAAATTTTCAAATTCCCTATTATACTTGGCTAGAAAAGGGAATAGATGAATAAGAACTTGCAAGACTAACCAGTGCTGAAGGACAAAATGATGAAATAGGAAATTTGACTTCACTAGGATGACTTCTCGAAAGTGGGTTGTCTAGGAAATATGCATGTAGTGTTTTAAGTGCAAATCTCTACATGTTGAGAGCTAATTCATGAACCCTTTTCATGTTCAAACTGGATGCAGGAGCATACATTTTAATGATTAAATTTCAATGTGCAAAAACTTTATCAAAGATTAATCTATTTTAACTCTATTTGAAACCTTGAGATTGCTGATTCCTTTTTGCATGAGAGCTACATCATTTCTTTTAGTGAAGCTTCTTCTCCATACCTCGCATTTAAAAGGTTTTTTTTTGGTGCAACTCTAGATTCCTTTATGAGAATGATATTAGCTCTTCCAATTCAATATGTGGTGTTTTCTTAGCCTGAAATTCCATGTTTGATTCTATCAGCCTTCTGGCATTTATTGATGATCTTATTTCTGAGCAACCATATTGTTGCCTTGAAGCTCCTAAACCTAGCTTTCGGCACCATGATTTTGGTTCATAATTCCTTGATAGTAAATGTGGCTGCTTTAACTTTGGATTAGCTTATTTTCCATGCCTTGAAGTGAAAAGCGTAATGCAATTACAGATTTTCCTTTATAAGAATGATGATGTTAACTCCTCCAATTAAATATTTATTGTCTAAAAAGCCTAAAACTTAGGTGCTTGGTTCTCTCAATATTCTTGATAGCATTGATAATTGGTTCATAAGGCCATAACACTGCATTGAAGCTCCAAATATCTAGTGTCTAACTCCCTGATTTTGGTTTGTAGTCCTTTGCAATACTTTGGCTGCATGATTGCGAAAGAAAAGAAAAGCTGTGGCTGCTTATACCGTGCACCTTTAATTTCTTTATATCTTGTTGGCTCTTGCTTAAAACTAGATAAATTCTCTTCTAATTTTTATTCTTGTATCTAAAACTCTGCTGTTCTTACCCTCTGTTAGAGGTTGTAATTGGATGGGTTGGTTTAGATTTAATTAAGGCTTTTTTAGTTTTTACTCCTTAGTTCATCCTGGGTTTTAGGTTGATAAAGCATAGGCTGTTGCCTTGGAGCAAATTCTTTCTGGGTTCGTTGGCTTTCAAATAGGTATCTGTTTGGGATCAACTTTTGCCATGTTACTTGGCCAGTAGATGGTAGCTGGGTTGGTTATGGGTAAGGCAGGTTGTTTTGAGACACATCGATTTTGGTGTTGTTGACCTATATGGCATGTTTGGAGTGGTCAAGTACAGTTTTGAGTGATTTAACTGGATCCTTGGAGTGAAGTAAGCATTTGTATTCCTGACCTTAAAGAGCTTTGCTAGGGTACCTCTTTGACAATTTGCACTATTACAGTGTTGAAGGGAACTTTGCTTTTGTGAATACTATTCTTTCTTTTTGGTGTTCTATAGTTGGAGAAATGATAAGCTTCAGCAACTTTGTGAAAAGGAAAAATTTTCAAAATGAACCCCCCTTCCTCTTTTCTATGATTCTTTTCATTCAATTTGGAAGATAGGAAATATTAGACTCATCACCATTTTGAAAAAAAGTGTTTCTCTAATAAAATTATCTCTGAAGGTATCTGAAGCATCTGTCAGCAGAAACCGCAGTACCATTATTGTGCCAGCCGGAAGTACCAGGGATGAAGGGTGGGCGGCATTTAGGAACATATTGGCAGAGATCAATGAGGCATCAAGGCTTTTCATATTGCCTAATCAGGTATCTTTGTGCTACATTCATATACTCCTTTCTTTCCAGTTTCTCTGCCGTCGTATATCAGTTTCATTTGCCCATATTGTCTTATTTAATCTGTCGATCTGGTTGTTTTTGTCTATATGGGTTTTCTGAAACAGCAAAGTTCTGAACCTTCAGAACGTCTTGTTGGGCTTTCAGATGATGTAGGGGCTGGCTTCATATCTGGACACAGCAGCCAGCCTGCCTCAGGTTCTGACTTGAATGTAGACAGATCAGTTGATTTGCCAGCACAGGATGAAATCGGTAACATGGGGGTTTCGAAGGTGATCAGAGCTGATCAGAAGAGATTTTTCTTTGATCTCGGGAGCAACAACAGAGGACATTTCCTGAGGATATCTGAAGTATTGTCTCTCTTCTCTTCATCTTTCATTCTTCTGAATAAATTGATACAAAGGCCTGGAATGGATTAAGTTGATGATAGATGGTTCAATAATTGCAGGTTGCAGGTTCTGATAGGTCTTCCATCATTCTCCCACTATCAGGGTTGAAGCAGTTCCATGAAATAGTGGGTCATTTTGTGGAGATTACAAAGGACCGCATTGAAGGAATGACTGGTGCAAATGTTCGAACAGTGGATCCACCTCAAAGGTGAATTCCAGGGGAACATGGTGAATTTGTTGAAATAAATAATTCTGATTCTATCAGGTTTGCTCGAAAGCCTCTAGTAGTTGTTTGATCAGAGGTGCAATTGTGATCTTCGTTGCGCTCTGTTATTTTCTTCTCTTCAGCCCTCATTCAAGCCTGAAAATAATCCGATTTTTATCTGTTTGATTAACAGAGAAATATTGGAGATACTTGTGAAGCTTAGTTTGATAGGAATAACGGACAAGAATTGGATACTTGTAATTGTCAGTTTGATAGTGTGGTACCCTCATTATCTTTTCAATAATGTTTATTCAGATGTGTGTTTTTTTTTCAGTCGTAGAAGCAAACACTGATGGAATTGTTAATTTCAATTTTAATCAAATTTAGCTTGGAACAGTTGCAGTGTTGGTTTTTGGCTCTTGTAACTATTGTGTTTCGACTTTGTTCAATCAATCTGAAGGTAAGTTCATTTTTTATCTTTCTTTGGAGGGATAGGGAAAGGCGGGACTTGAATCCACGCCCTTACATGACTTCTTCAATCTCTTTATTCAGCTAAAGTTGATGATCCCCAGAGTACTTCAAAATCAAAATATCTTAGCTTGTAAGTCAGGGCACCTAAAAAGTGATAACGATATGCATTTCTAATTATGCAAATGGATTTCATTTTCATTGATGTTTGAGTGGGGACGTCAACATTTCTCGTGGTTAGAATTCTCGAGATTTTATTTGAAGGTCTCGAGTTTGAATCCTGAAACATGTAAACAAAAATGCAATTAACCCACGTGATCAAAAGTCAAGAAGATGAGATGATATCAGTATACAAGTACATAAATACACCTAGGACTAAATTAATAGAGAAGGGTGGGGGCTGGCAGCTTGGGGTCACAGCGATGCTGATAGCAACAAGTCGAAGGAGTTGTCTCTTTTACAATCTATATGTTGAATCATTGGATTGGGAGGGCAGAGCCAGATCACAGAAATAGAATAAAAATGGGTGAAAAACTGGATTTTATTGTTTCACTTTTATTAGTCAGCTTTTGTACTCAGAAGCAACACAGCAAGGAGCCAGCCCATGGAAGTGGGATTTGTGCTTCTGATTTTGGTCACACACACTCAGAGTTAAGTGATTGTAACTGTGTATAGCAGTGTGAGGGACTGTTAGTCCCCAAAAGCCTTATCATTTCAACAACTCAATTAAACCTTCATTTCCCCTTTATTTCAAGATATTTTATATATTGCTAGGGGCCCTTTAGTTCTTTCTCATGTCTCGAACTCAAATATAATAATTTTCCTTCCCTAGCTAGCAAAGTTAATCCCATACTCGATCTTTGAGGCCAAGGTAAGTCGTCAATTCTGTTGCAGGTTTATGTATTAGGAGAATTTGTCAGAGTTACAGATCGTCTATCAAATGAATAGATCATTGACACTTGAAGCTAACTGCGGGTGTTTTTACTACTTATATCAACCCCATTAACAATCTATATACTTTAATTCTAGATTCGGCTTTATCATAATGTTGGGACGAATTTTGGGAAATATTGCTGGCAGTCTAACTTTAACAAAAAAAAGAAAAAGAAGGATCGTGGAAAAGTGTCCCAAACAAAGGGCGGACCACCCTACTATCAACAAATGTGATGGTTCATTTTTTTGCTTGGTTACAGTAGCAAAGTGATGGTCACACCCCCACTTCCCCAGATAGAATGTGACAAGTCTTTACTTCATAGGGTTTTAGGACCACCTATGTTTCTCTCAGTTTCGTTTTGTTATTTACCAAATCCCAAATCGAATCCAAAAGTTTAACAGTTCACCTTTTCATATTGAGTTTCCCCACTTCTTTAGAAATCATTGTCCCTCCTGCTTTTAGGTTTCTTGTACTACGTACATCACAATTATGGTAATAGTTATCTGATCAAGATTTTTCAGTAATTAAAACTATAATAATCATAAGCTCTCACCTCGCCGCGCCATCAACCACGTGGTCTAATTATAAAGTGCACGACTCGTTCTAGTGATCAGGGTTCAAATCCGGACGATTTTAGGTACTCGAAAAAAAAAATTGTTACCTCATATTCAACATCATTTTTCCATCAAGGCTCATTTTGATCATAACTTAAAAGTAATTAAGATGTGAAGGGGAAAAAAGCAAAGGAAATTGAGATATAATGAGACAAAGAAAAGGTATAATTAAGTTACATAAGATTAATACGTGACAGGAAGTCCATGATATTTATGGGACAAAAATCTCAACCTCTAGCCTTATAAATCTTTCTTTCTCATTGTTCAAGCCTCAAACCATTTTTCATCATTTTTAGTAATAAAAACAGTGTTCCAATGGAGTTTTCAAGCTGTATCACTAGAGATCACACCACTTTAGACCCAAATGTCTACTTAATCAAGCAATGGCAGACATGGAGTGGCGGACTTCACCGAGTCCTCTGCATGCAAGGCGGCGACGACGACTTCAGCTATGCGAAGAACTCGGAAGCTCCTGCATCCGCCATAGCCTTATGTAAACCCCTGCTTTTGAACTCCATTCAATCGATGAAACTTTTCTTCCACGGCAAGAAAGAGGCAGTTGATTCTATCAGGATTGCAGACTTGGGTTGTGCCACAGGGCACAACACTTTGGCCACCATTGACATGATTGTGCAAAGCTTGAGGCAGAAATATGTTACCATGTGTGGGTTTGAGCCTGAGTTTGAAGCCTTTTTTTCTGATCTTCCTTCCAATGATTTCAACTCCTTATTTCAATCCCTTTCGAGTCGGCAATTTTCTGATCAACAACAATATTTTGCTGCTGGTGTGCCTGGATCGTTCTATAATCGTCTCTTTGCTAAAGGAAAGCTTCACATTGCTGTTAGCTTAAGTGCTTTACATTGGCTTTCAAAGGTAATTAATTAACGTGCTTAAAATTCTGTTTTTTTTTTTGCTTGGTGTTTGATGAAATTGTGAATGATTCAGATTCCTGAGACTGTGTTGGATAAGAGATCAGCGGCATGGAATAAAGGGAGAGTTTGGATAGAGGGATCGAAGATTGAAGTTGTGGAAGCATTTGCTAAGCAAGCTGAAAAGGACTTGGATGATTTCTTGAGATGCAGGAAAGAAGAGATTGTTCAAGGAGGAATGTTGTTTATATTGATGGGAGGGAGACCTGGATTGCAACCACCCCAAAATCAATTAGAAGATCCAGATTCAAGGGCCAAGCATCCTTTCACCATGACTATGGATCAAGCTTGGCAAGACCTGTTAAATGAGGTATATATCAACCCTCCCTTCTTTTATATAAGACTAGCATTAAAAGACATTTCTAATTTGCTCTCTGCCCAATTTCTTGGATGGCTATAAATATTAATTAGTTTCTTGATTCTTACTTAAAGTTGTCAGGGTTTAAACTGGCTCGATTACATAAATTACATATTCAACTAATCCAACATCAAAAGATCACATCTCTAATTTGCTCTATGTCCCATTTTCTTGGATGCCTATAATTAGTTCCTCGATTTTTACTTGAAGTTGTCAGGATTTGAACAAGCCTGATAAAATATACTAAACATTAAATCTATCAATAACCCACAAGACTAATTCTATCAATAACCCACAAGACGATTGATTTTTTCTAATCTTATAAAAATCTTCATGCTAGATTGAAATAGGACACCATAGTTTTTAATAGTGAAAAAGGATGCTCTTCCTCTACATCTAAAAAATGCATCTAATTAATGTTATATAACATGAGATACCTAGAATTCATTCATTAAATTATAGTATCAACCAACATTATTAATGGGATTGGGACTTGAGATATATATATTTTGTTTGGTGAAGGGTCTAATAGACGAGGAGACTCGAGATGGGTTCAACATTCCAGCATACATGAGAAGCATAGAGGAAGTGGAGAGAGCAATAAAGAGATGTGGGGGTTTCGAGATTAAAATGATAGAGTACAAGAGAATTATGGAGGAGAAGAGGGAAGAGTGGATTAAGGATCCGGTTTCCTATGGTAGAGCCAAAGCCAACCTGGTCCGTGCCACTCTCAGGCCCATTGTCCAGGCTCACCTTGGTCCCCATCTGTCCGACCAACTCTTCAACCGGTTCCAACTTCGGGTTTCATCTGACTTTACCCTTCTCCATAAAACTTGTTTTTATGGTGTCATTGTTGTTTGTGCTATCCGAATCTAAGACAAGACATACTACACTACTATTACGTACCATGCATATGTTTCAATTTCATGAATAATATAAGATTACATATACACTTATCATTGAATCAAATGTTCGAATTAATACAAGATATAAGAATAAATTTGAATCGAGTACTAGTTATTTCATACCAATTGTTTTATAAATACTTGATTGAACATCAATTGTTAATGAATGAGTGCAACAATTTCTAGCATTTAATCATAGGGCATAGCAAATTAAGATGAGTAAATATCCAAAGGACTAAAAGTTTGGTGAAATGCGCCAAATTTTTTGATTGAATCTAATTAAGCCTAAAAAATTATATAGATTTTGAAATATCAGGCACAATTTGAATGGAAAATGCCTAATTTAGTTGAAAATATTAACTCTTAGGCCTGATTAGATTCAATTATAAGAATAGGCATAATTTGAGAGCATTTCGTTAAACTATCTTGATTTGAACATTTACCCTAGCAAAGATCATACATATAATGCAAGAAATTACGAAGAAAAGAGAGAAAGATTAAAGAGAGAGATCATGACACGAAATTGATGTAGGGACGAAATGAATTCTGTTATTATGTTAATTAATTGGGAGGAGGTAGTTAGGGACAGAATACATATATCGCACATTTCAATTAGTTTTCGATAGTAGTAATACAAATAAGGAACGTGTTTTTTGAACTCTCAGTAATCAATAATAACGGCTATCCTAGCTTTCTCTCTTGGAGCAACTTGATCAACGCCACCTTAAATTAACATATTCCCTTGTGTCAAACATGGCTCTGAATTTAGATGGTGTAAGGAGGAGGCTTGGGCAATTCTGCAACGACACCGCACATGGGAGCATTGTCGGGAATGTTATACTCGTCTCTCAGGGACCGTTCAGGGGACAAAACACTAGCATAAAGCTGTTGTCCCAAGTATGTCCTTTCCCAGATTTCAGACCTGATGTTCCACATCCCTGCGTTGTCGAATGTCAAAAGAATCGCCGCCCATGACTTGGGGAACACTTGGATTGTGTGCCTGCTCACGGCGTCGAGAAGATTGTAGTTCATCCTTTTCTCCGGCGTCCATCTCCCTGCCTCCATTCTGTACCAAAAAAAAATTGTTAGATTTTTATCAAACGTTTGATAATTTTGGAAGTTTTTTGGGTGTTTGAGCTTTGAAGAATTAGCCTTCGGTGGTTTGAGACTTTTTTTCTTTTTATTAATGGAAAAGAAAAAAAAAAAACTTTGAAGAATTGATTTGATTTAACTTACGCGACGGCGAAGAATGAGTGACCATCCAAGTTATATGATTGGAGGCTCTTCTCATGATTCTCGAAGATGATTTCGACGAAGGTACGGAATGTGACGTTAAGAACATTGGGTTCATTGGTGAGATTTGTGATTTTGGGTGGTGGGTCGTCTCTGATGACGTTATACTTGAAAACCTTGTCGGCGATGTTGTAATATTCAGCGAACTTGAGTGGGGTTTCAGGGTTGACATGGGAGACGCCATTGATGCCATAACGAAGGTTTCCATATCCACTTCCTCTGCTAACAGTGTTAACCAACTTAATAGTGCGAGTGATATTAATAGCACCGTAATGGTAAGACCCTTGAGGGTTAGGCCTGGCGGCACTGGCGGTGAGATTCCACCGGAATGTACGGAACTGATTCAACGACCAAGCCCAACCGGTAGGGGCGGGAGGAAGCGCCGGCGAAGCCTTGATTCCTTTTCCGGTGGTGTAGCTGATGACGGCGGTGGAAAGGAGAGGTTCCTTGGTAAACCTGGAGGAAACCACCATGAAGTACTCCATGGGAGGCTGGTCGGCGGTGACAAGGACGGCGAAGCATTGGCCAATGTGAACATCAAGGGACTCGTAAACGTTTTGAACAGTGTGGGAACCTTCCATTTCAACGAGCTTTAATTTATGGCCTTGAATTCTGAAATTGAGTGAATTCTTGAGCCCAACGTTGCAAATTCTATACTTGTAAGTTTTTCCAGGCTCCATGGTGAACATAGGTTTGTCACAATTTTGTTTACCGTTGATAAGAATACCGTCGGGTCTTCCCAAAGAACGACCCGTATCCAAGAAGTTCCTCAAAATCACGTGGTTCTTGATATACCAATCGCCGATGATAACAGTGTAGTCATCGGCAGGATCGGGGTAAGGGACAGGGATGAGGAGACGGCTGTTGACACGGAGGCCGCCGAAGCCACCAGCTGCTCTGTGCATATCCGTGGTGGGGTAGTACATATAGCTACCGATTTGATCTTTAACCTGGAAATGGTAAGTGTAATTTTGCCCTGGTTGAATTGGGCAGTTGGTTCCAAGCACTCCATCTTGCCATGAATTCTTCCTGTGTTGAATCCCAACCCTGCATCGAATCCAGATTAGTCAGCACAAAACTCTGATAAGACATATATATATAAGATAAATGACAAGCTCTGGAAACTGGATGGGAATCCAAAGTTGGTAAAACAGAACAAAAATCAATACAAGCACATTAACAATTTTATAACAATGAATGCAAATTACAAACCAAAATGATGACAAGACATGTATATAATTTACCATGTGAGAAGGAAAGGTTCATCAAGGTTGTTGAAAACATTGATAACAATGTTGTTATTAGTTGTAGCATTGATGTTTGGTCCTGGAAATTGGCCATTGATGAGAATGGCTTCTTGAGGAACACCGGAAAGAGGAGCGATGAAGCCAAAGGTGACGTTCCATGTGAAGAACAAATATGGGTCTTCACCTTGGACCCCAGAAATCATTGCTCCACAAAAGAAGCAAGCAAGAATCGACAAAATCACCTTCCCCATCTCTCTTTTGCTAGTTATAATCCTTGGAATGGATTATAATTAACCTTATTATTTTTTTTTGAGGGTTATTTAAAACCCTTTCCTAAATGTATTACTAGCTACACAATAAGAAACAATTTTTCTTCTCCCTCTATATATATCTATCTGTCCCTATGAGGAAGAAGATTTGATTCTTCTACCTTCCTGCTTTTCCCCTTCCCTCTCTTCCCTTTTTATACTTGAAAACTTGAACCAAATTTTTAGAATTCAACCATTCAACATATAGCCCTCCGAAAATTCATCTCAGCTCTTTCTTTCCTCATATGTCGCCTCTCCTTTAGTTCTTACATGCCATAATTAAATTGTTCTTGTATGCTATTCTTAGTTCCAGTTTAACAGCCTTTGATTTTTTTTTGTTTCCTTTTATTGCAGCTGAATTTGTTCAGTGATGGTAATTAGTTCCCATATTAACTATGCAATAAACTAAAATGGTAAGTAATAAAAAGCAACATTATTATATATTTTTCGTGTTCAATATATGGTTAGAAACTAAAAAAGGAAAAGGAAAATTGGAACGTTACCTTCCTTTTTGTTTAGTTGGTTTCATATATTCACATGTAACACACCACCTTGTTGTTAAGTGTAAAGTTATTACTGTAAAAGTGTGATCTATATATATAATAGTTTAGGTATATACTATGGGTTTATATATAATACATCGTTACTGGAGTTTAGCAGACTAAACAAGCGGATTTTGAAGGGTGACATGTGTTCCCTGTAGACTAGATTGGAATATTTAAAATTTAATTATAATACAGAAAATGAACATGTTTCAACTCCACAAGCGGGTTGTGAAGTTGACACATGTCCATTTTTTTAATTATTTAAGTTTTAAATATTTCAATCTAGTCTCTAAGGGACACATGTCACCCTTCAGGACTCGTTTGTGTAGTCTGCTAAACTCCACTGACGGTGTATTGTATAATTTGCCATCAAATAATTACCCATATATATGATTCCATATATTGTGTACTTAACCATGATTCCATATTTGACACTGTTTGACTTCGGATTAGTCAGGGGTTCAATGTGATCTAATCACTAGCTATACACGAGGGTTAATACAAAAAAAATAGTACATTTATAGTCCTAACTACATATCTTAGGGATCCAAATGATATAACAATTTGAGATTTTTTATTAGAAGTATCGAGCTTAAGCTTTGAGTGTAATGGATGTGCTACGAAATTTCTTATTGCACTCCTCAATAATTTATTTCATTTATTATTTAGGTCTACATTATAATTCACAATTTCTCCAATCTTTATTTCATTCCAATATTGCCATTTTGATTTTTCTTCTTACTTGACCAATATATTATTCATCTAATTAATATTTCTTAAAAAAAAATTATGTACTCTAATTTTTCAAAAAAAATTTAAGAATTTCCAAACAATCTTTTTTATCTATTAATATTAATCTATCTATTTATTACTACTTATATCCATAATATATAAATAAATCTAATAAAAAATATATCTAGTTTTTGGGCTTGGGCTAAACAAGTCCATACAAAATTGGGTCTAAATTTATTGGGCTTGAATTACTAAAAGACTGAACAATAAAAAACGAAGAATAAAGAGTCTATTATATTAATTGGGCTTGAACCATTAACCCAATTTAATGTATGATTATCCAACATGTTCTATTGGGCTTAAGAAACCCATGTGAGTTGAGAGTATGACTAAAATAATACCTATTAAAGATTTCTAAATACCCATCGTATCCTAGGGACAGGGGCTTATGTTATGCCTTTTTAATTTTTAAATGTTAGATTCTCTGTATCATCGTCACATATAGATCAGTCAATTTCTAACATGACACGTTTGTACGACACGGAATGATACAGGTTTTATCGTATTTGTGTTTGGACTTAACGTGTTTTGTGTTTAATCATGTCAGTATGATTAAGGGAAAACGTGTTTCGTATCATAACCGTATAAAACACGACTAAAACGATGTGTTACACGGATAATACGTTTAGTTAGTCGTGTTATCCGTGTCAACACGTTAACTGCTAAAACGATAACACGTGTAGTAAACGTTTATAACTTTATATGTTTGTTTAAAGTAAAATACCACTTTAACCTTTTGAAAAATAAAAAGAAATCATTAATATTGTGTAATTTTATAAATGTTTTAGGGAGATTTTTGGTAATTTTACCATGTTTAAATTATTCGTGTTAAAACGTTTAACTCGTGTTAGTCGTGTCGTGTCGTGTTTTTTGTTACACACTTAAAAAATCATGTTTAGTCTAGTCTAGTCGTGTCGTGTCGTGTCGTGTACACGACTAATAAATAGCTCTCGTAAATGTTTTTGATACCATGACACGATTAGTTATTCGTGTCGTGTTCGTGTTTGGCCATATACTCCTAAATTATACGCGTTTATAAGACACGAAAACGATACGATTATACGAATTGCCAGATCTAGTCACATATATATTCCTTTTGTACTCAAAAAAGGGGGAAAAAAGAGTTTAAATTCTATTAGGATGATCCTAAAAATGAGTGTTTTTAGGACTCTATCATAATGATGCCACATAATCAATTTTGAATCATCATCAAATCCTAATTTACACCCTGCCATATTTAATTAAATTTTTATTAATTATCTTAACATAATTTTAACCAATAGTTAAAATTGAATAATTTTATTAATAAATTTTCTTTTTAACTTACTTCTTTTTTTGTTACTTGCAATGTGACTTTTTTTAATAATTTCTTTAATAAATTTCGTTTTTGCCTTATAACATGATTTTTTTTTTCAAACTAAGATTGATTTTGAATGTGAAATAAGATTTTTTTTTCTTTACTAGTGGCAAATTAATTTAATTGGTTTAGAACAAATTCAAATATATACTATATATTATTTTTAGTGACTATGGAAATTACTTAAGGGTCAAATTGAGGATTAATGCGGTGCCTCCTTTTGGTTTTTTTTTGTCTTTTCTCACTTTTTGGGTAACTATAAAGGCCCTCGATGAATTTCCTCCCTTACTTTTCCTGCTGCCCCTTTTTGTAATTTACTATTTTTATATTTATGATTAAGTGTGTTTTAATTACATTTAATTGTGTGTATATATTAGGATTTACCGGTTCAACTCCTCTGCCGGAATTCCAAATGATTGGTGCTATAAATGTATCTGCAATAATAATTGATTCATGGGTAAACTATTGACATTGCAGTTCTGTTTTCCTTTCGTCTTCATTTCTATTTTGGTGGTTTCTTCTTTCCTAACATTTCTCTGAATTGGTTTCACATGGACTCCGTTTTATTTCCTAAAATTTCCAAGTGAACGTTGATAAGATCCTCAATTTAATTTAGCAGCATCTTATTATAGCATAACCTAAAGTGGGGAGTTTTCACTTCTCACCGCAACATTTTGAGGTAAATTTGGCTTTATTTGTTGATTATATTATTTGATATTTAAATTTAACATTTCCTTATTCCTCTTTTATTTTAAAAAAAGTTCTTTTTATTTATCATTCGACTTCCTTTTTATTGAGCTTTCTATTAGTTGCTTATATTTAATATATTTCCACATTTTCAATGCTAAATACAATCATTTTGTGATTCATTGTGTAAATTGCACATGCTCCTGCAAATGCTCTCAACTAATTCAATTTTCCTACGACAACTATACATGCTCCTTGACTACAAAAAATTAGGCCTTCCTTATGTAGAAGTCAAATTCTTCCATCTACCCGAGTTCATTAATTTAGCAATTACAATCAAGATTAAAAAATGACCGCAACGTACTATGTTTTTTAGATAATCAACATACATTTCAAACAACAATTAATATTAGCTTTTATTTTGATGAATTATCTAGAGATGGAGGAGTAGAATATTAGTTTTATTTTGATGAATTACCTAGAGATGAATTACTAGAATTTAGGTAATGCACCTTTTAAAATGAAAGAGAGGTCATGTGTTTTGCTTTATATATGCGAATTATTTGTTTCGATGTATGGGTTTCTCATAACTGATTAACTTATAGCCAATGCAATATCTTCTTACTAACCGACTTAAACAATTACAAAAAATATATTCCTAATAAGAAGATTACTGCAGCGCAAGCGCAGGCCGCCCTGCTTGTATTAATTAATATAATTGGTCATCATAATTTGATTCTTTTGATTAATAAATATTAATTAAAAGAAATTAAAAGTCTTAATTATAGTTTTAAATGGGTGTGGATGGTTTAAAAAAAATGGTTGATAGTAATCTTCAAGAATAATTATAAATAATAAAATTTACTCTTAAAAGTATATAAATTTACTCTTAAAAGTATATTCTTAAAGATGGAAAAAAGAAATTTTACTAAATAAATCCAATGTTAACTAGAATCAGGGGTGAATTAATACAATTAATGATATGCTATTAATAAGAATTTATATGGTGGATGAGGGTATAAAATATATATTGGTGGTGATTCAAAATTGATTAAATGGCATCATCCTAGTGGGATCCTAAAAAGCACCCTTTTTAAGATAATCCTAATAGAATTTAAACCCAAAAAAGAAATATATAAAGTTTCTATGAATATTCCATGGTTGATTTTGCAACATGCATGATATGATGCAAGAGTTAGTATCAATTCATATAATTTTTTGATGTTGTTTAATTATGCTCGAAAATGTTTATTCATGTAGAATCCACGAGAATGATTAGGAATCAAAATGAATATACTTAGCTAATTTTTTTTTGTTTGGCACAAAAATATACTTAGCTAATTAGAAGCTAAATAATTAAATCGTATAGATTATATTCTTGAGAATCATTATTAGCCAATATATAGTAATTTATATAATATTATTTATAAATGTTATTACTACAATATTATATATGCTATAATTTTTTACTTAAAAAGTAATTTTTTTTGGCACCATACTCAAAAAGCAATAAGTATAAATATATATACTTAAAACAAAGTATAAATTAAGATTTAGGTTCAATATATTGAAATGAAAAATTGAGAAGGTAAAGTATAGGAAAAAATAATCAGCCATTAGCTTTATATAAAATGAAGTACATTGCAATTTTTTGGAAGAAATGGAAACATAATACATGTTCCAAACCCTCTTATTCGTCACCATTTTCTTAAATACATACTCTGATCAAGAACAACTTAATCAATGTATTAAAAAAAATACAATTGTTCTTCTTCTTTTTTTTTTCTTTTCTAATTTTCTTTAATCTCGAAAGCATGCACATGCAGCTCTCTCCCTCTCTCACTTCCCTATGTAATTCGAAGTGGGAATCGAATAAAACGAAAAAATAAACTTGCAAATTACTTAGTTAAAAAAAATATTCCCTTCAACTCTTCAAATGCTGTAAGGTGGTGGCTTCGGCAGGTTCTCGACGACTCCACAAAGCATAGTGTTATCTGGCATGTTATACTCATCCCTGAGAGACCTTTCCGGCGACAGAACACTGGCATAAAGCTGTTGTCCGAGGTAGTGCCTGTCCCAAATCTCTGACCTAATGTTCCACATTCCGGCATTGTCGAATGTCAGAAGAATTGCAGCCCAGGAGTTGGGGAAAACCTGAATTGTATGCCTGCTCACAGCATCAAGAAGATTGTAGTTCTTCCTTTTCTCAGGCGACCATGTTCCAGTTTCAATCCTATATATATATAATCAATGATTAGATATATAAAAAATGAAGGAATGGGTATTATAAAATGAAGAAATGGGTATTAAAAAATGACGAAATTTGATCGTTTTACTTACGCGACAGCGAAGAACGAGTAACCAGACAAATGGTAAGATTGAATGGCGGTTTCACGATTCTCGAAGATGATTTCGATGAAAGTTCGGAAAGTTAAGTTCATGACGTTTGGTGCAAGTTGGATCTCTTGGATGCTAGCTGGTGGGTTGTCAGTGATGATGTCATACTTGAAAACCTTGTCGGCGACGTTGTAATATTCAGCGAGTTTCAATGGAGTTGGTGGATCGACATGGGAGACTCCATTAATGGCATATCGAAGCTTTCCGTTGACTTTTGCGGCGGTGTTAGCGAGTTTGATGGTTCGGGTAATGTTAATTCCACCGTAATGGTAAGACCCTTGAGGATTAGGCCTGGCGGCGCTGGCGGTGAGATTCCATCGGAAAGTACGGAACTGATTGAGAGACCAAGCCCAGCCGACGGGTGCTGGTGGCAAGTCCGGTGAAGCCGGTCCTTTTCCGTTGGTGTAACGGATGATTCCGGTGGCGGTGACGACACGCCTGGTGAACCTGGTGGAGGCGACGACGTAGTAATCTTTGGGTTCCTGGTCGGCGGTGACAAGAACGGCGAAGCACTGAGCGACATGAACATCGAGGGATTCGTAAATGTTCTGAACTGTGTGGGACCCTTCCATTTCGACAAGCTTCATGTTGTGTCCTTGGAATCTGAAATTGAGAGATGTTTTGATTCCGATGTTACAGATTCTGTATTTGTAAGTTTTTCCAGGCTCCATGGTGAAGAGTGGTTCGTCTTTGCCATCACCCTTAGCGCTTTTGCCGTTGATATGAACACCGTCGCATCTTCCGAGGTTGCGGCCGCCGTCGAGCATTTTCTTGAGTGTGGTGTGACCCTTGCTGAACCAGTCTCCGATAAGGATTGTGTAGTCATCAGCGGGATCAGGGTATGGAACAGGGATTAACAAACGGCTGTTAATACGAAGACCGCCAAATCCACCGGCAGCCTTATGCATTGCCGTCGTCGGATAATAGACATAGCTTCCAATCTGATCCTTAACCTGGAAATGGTAAGTGTAATTCTTTCCTGGTGGAATTGGGCAGCCAGTTCCAAGTGTTCCATCTTGCCATGAGTTCTTCCTGTGTTGAACACCAGTCCTGGGAAAAAGAAAAACAAAATGTCAGCAGATTAACTAAAAAAACATCATAAAATTTGTGAACTGAAACATAATTTACCATGTCAGAAGGAAGGGTTCGTCCAGATTATTGAAGACATTGAGGACGATGTTGTTGTTACTGGTAGAGTTAATGTTAGGACCAGGGAATTCGCCATTGATGAGAATTCCTTGTTGAGGAATACCAGTTGGAGCAATGGTGCCAAAGGTAATATTCCACTCGAAGAACAGATAAGGATCTTCACTTCGAGTCACCAAAAATGAAGATGCCCAGAGGCATAAGAACAGTAAGAAATTTACACTCATGTCTGGTGTTTTTTCAAACTTCGGCTTTTGCCTTTTGCTGCAAAATTCGGACTGGAAATCGAACAAAGTTTTTTGCTAAACTAGTTTGCTTGGAAGATTTAGTATGGAAAAGAAGAGAAATGGTTAAAGGAAATGATGATGATTGAATTGATGATTTGGGAAGGAATGGGGAGATGGGTATATATAATAGGGGAAACCATTATTGCAAGAGGAATGTAAACCACTCGAGTTCCGAAAATTCACCCACTTCTGTTTCACTGTTACATTCCTTACATTGCGCCCTTCCTTTCATTATTCTTCACATTGGCTTTTCAACATTTGCTATTTTTAACACTACTAATTATAACTGATTTTACTACGTAAAAGTTTCAAACAACCTTTTCTAGAATTCCGCTGCTGTCTCCTTTTTGCAAAGACTTCAAACTCAATTATTAACTAATATATGAACAATTATTATTCCAATTTATCTTGTCTTATGCTAAAATATACATATAACAAAGTTTTGCTGCATATTATGTAGAATATAAATCATGCAAGAAATGAATTAATTGGATAATTTTGTTTATTATTTATGGTAAGAGCATAAAAGTAGCATGGACCAGTCAACCCACTTAACTTGGCTCGATTATAATGTGTGCCTAATTAATCTATTTCATTTAGGGGAGATCAAGTTATGTATCGGTGTAAAATTAACCTTAATGTATAATATGATTAAAATTTTAACAAATACTATAAGATATGATATGATGATTTAATTTGAATGATTCATTTTGAATTTCCAACAAATCTTAAGTTGTAGTTTCTAATGTACTCAACATGAAGTTTAAGTCAATTTGATTCCTCATTTGTATTCATGAAAAAATGTCATACTTTCACAATATGTAGTATGTGTTTAATGGTCGAAATAGTAGTGCATCACACGGAAAGTTAAATGTTTTTCATCAACTTGAAAAAATAATTTTAAAAATTAACTTGAAATTTTGAGTATGATAAGAGTATGAGATTGAATAGTTAAATCCAAACATAAAATGTGAATCTTATGATAGAATATCACTAAAATTAAGATATAGAAAATTACTGAATTAAGATATATATAACTTGTATTTTTTTTTGGGTAATACATGAAAGATAAAAACTTGTAGAGTATGGCGACAAGTTTGGACCGCCTCAAGCACATGTTGTGGAGGAACACAAAAGATTTCATATTCAACATCCAGGTCACAACCCATCTTCGATAATTTGTCTGCACAAAAATCATCTTCTCGTAGAGTATGGCGACACTCACACTGTCACTCCCAACTAAGCATTTCTCTAATATCCATTAAAAGAGCCCCCAGGGGATGATATTGCATAGCATTCGACTTAAAGAGATTGTATTTTGCTTTTCAATAACTCGGCGTGACGACTTTTCTCTAAATTAGTTGAGTCCCAACTCCCAAATGGTCTCGGAGTCGGGCAAAAATGAAGAAAAAACTGCAAAGACTTGCTCTTAATTTTAAAGATGCAGGATGAGCCACCTTCTAGTTCTAGACCAAGCTCATGTTTGTCCATTTCTCTAGTCATAATCGTTGGATAGGCTTCGACTTGAAAACTAAAAATTCTAAGCAAAATAGAAACTTAAAGTTGATTCATGATTGGACGTTAAAAAAGATTTAGGAGACATTGAGAACAAGATGATGGGGACACTTCGATAATACTAATGAAACTTGGATCACACAAATTCCTACTCCCTAACTGCAAGCAGCCAGCAAGGTAAGAGAAGAAAGATTTTAATAATAAATCAAAGTACATGCAATTAGAAAAGACTTGTACAAATAAGCCAGCTAAAATATTTGCTTAGATATCAACGTTTTGTTCAAGACATAAAGATTCAATGCTTTGAATTTGGTTATCATCAATCAAGAAGAAATCTCCAAATACCTGTTTTATAGAGTGAGTACATTTATTATACTTAAAAAATGTAGTGGTTCCTTGTGAACTTTTCAGATCAGTAACTCTTTGAGATTCAAATGGTTCTTCTAAGGCTCCTGTTTCAGTCACACCCCTAAAAATTCACTAAGACAAAATAAAGATAACTTTGAAGATCCTAACTTCAAATGCACTTTCAAAATTTGTAAAAACAAAATGGTTTTGAGTTTGAGGGTGTGTGACATTTCCAGAAACCAGCAAAAAAAGAATACAACAAAAATGGCTTAAATAAAGATCTTATTTGATGCCTTGGAATCCAGCACTAATTTCCCATCTGAGAAAACACTCTAGAACCCAATTTTTTTCTCAAACTTCTGAATCTGGTTGAGGAATATCCAAGTCATCTGCATAACAGAACATACCGTCATTAGAGGTTGTTAATAAGTCTTCAATGAAGCTTTTAATCTGCATTTTGAAGTGGACAATCATACATATTAATAACAAGAAGTCAAGTATGTAGAGTATAATTACCATGACATGTGGAGCAATTCTAACACAATATACGGGGAAGCCAGTGTAGAATTTAAATGGTCCACCAGACTTGAGGGTTTTCATGGCACAGTCCAATGAGCCACTGTATGGGTACTTTCCTTCAGCATCCGGTTGCATTTTCTGAATTTGTGTTTTGACATAATCAAAAGGTAAACTGCAAGCGGCAGCAAAGAATCCAGAAACACTACTTGCACCTGAGACAAAGAAAGAGACATTAACCAAGGTGGAAAAAGAGCTATAAATGTATCTTCGATAAAGTAATAGCCAGTTCAATACACAGGTTCTAGAATTAGCAATGCATGCCCATCAGGGATATCCAACCGACAAATGAGAAATGTAAGAGAGATGGGAGAAACCATTTCTCCAATAAAATAACAGTCAATCTTCCGTACAATCTCCCATCAATCATTAAAACTTAAGAAATAATTGCTACATACAAAGTTCTGCAAAAATCATAAGCATCATGTAAAAGGCACAGACTCAGTAAATATAGCTCTTCTCCAAGGAGTACGATCGGAGTTCAATCCTACCCAACCCACCCCACCTGTCCGCATAGGGACTAGTATTCATTGCTCTTCCTTAGCTGTGTTTCTTCATTAAAGTCATGTGTTAATAATGTCCTCTCATAGCCTATTCTCTTATTACCAAGTCAGTACAGTCTTCCTTTATTTCTCTCGTAGTCTTTCTTTATTATAGCTCATAAAATTAATGTACATACATTGACACAAACATCTACACAATAAGCACACGTATTATACATATACAGAGGTAAGGGGAAAAGACCCATCCTCACGACACAGAAATTCATAATTGCCATCCAATATTTGCAAGAATAGTAAGGAGCAATAAAATAAGTTGCATCAAGGAAATTCTCTAAAACTTACAAAACTAAGTACCTAAACCTAGAAGCAAGTTATTACATTCAACCAATCAATCATGTAAATGACATGGATAAAGGGTGTACTTAAGTTCAAAATGAACATACTCCAATTATTATGTAAGCAACTCCAACTAGACAGCATATTTCAAAAAGTTCTACTACTCAAAAAAGAAAAAACTCTTACCTAGCACTGTAGCAGCTTCTCCCATGCCAAGATTATCCTTGAAAAACTCAACACTTTGATCATAAGAGGCAAGCATTCCCATGTTCAACGCCATGGCTCTGACAACAGTGGGGCCTGCACCTTTCCAAAGTGCCAAAATCCCTTCATCCGCAGTAATACGATAGAGAGCATGGAACGCATTTGTGTAATTTCTTCGCTGAGCAAGAGGCAAAGTGGCATCAGCCTGCATACGGATAAGTGCCAAATCAGCTGGGCTACCAACACAGGCTCCAATGGCTCCAGCAGTCAGACCACACAAAGCCTTTTGATATAGAGGTAGGGGTTTCCCATCATTGGCTTCAATTGCTTTTGCTGTTAAAATTCTGTACAAATAATGTGAAATACAATCAATATCTACAGATATATTTCTAAAAAATGGGCAATATTCTATGTCGCATCAATTGCTTCCTATTCTTAGACACTCACTTGAATGATCCAAGACGGGCAGTAGTGTATGTTGCTTGTCTGAGAAGTCCAGCTGATAACCCCTGTCCAAAATAATACAAGTTAGACAACTTAATGAACAATAGAAACATTTTCTGAATCATGAACAATAGAAACATTTTCTGAATCACTCATAAACATCTAACTAAATACTTGAATTGTGAAAATACAAAGTGCAAATAGCCACTGATGAGCAAATTGCAGTTCTAAGTACTATGAAGTCTACCCTCTTTCATAAACTTTCATGTATCAACAAATCAGGAAGCAAATCTCATCTCATCCCATCCCAGGAAACAGGAGTAAATAAATTCCACTAATTTGGCAACCTAAATCAAGAAACAATGCCATATACACCATTGAATAAAAATATACAAAAGCTCAAAACTTTTAACACCCTTCTTGGTATTCAATGTTAATATAACTAAAAATAAAAGATCTAGTTCCTAGCACAGATCTCAAAAGTAGATCAACCACACATGACTGATAAGGAAAACAAAAGAAAAATCAAAACTTGAATGAAGTTGTAGAAGAAAACCTTGTAAAAGGCACCAACACCCTCCTCTCTAAGCATGGTCCTGGTGACCGTACCTGCGGTTCCCTGACCCAGTTGGATTCTCACCTACATCAAGCCAAAACAGAAAACACCCATTAGCCTATAGAACACCAACAAAAACAATCGAAACCAGAGCAAATCACCCAGATCTAAAAAACCCATCTTTGGATTTAAAAGTAGCATCTTTTTTCATGGAAAAAACAAAGAGCTGATCTGACAGACATAAAAGGAGATGTGAAAGTAAAGATTTAAGAAATGGAAACCTTGATCATGTCGATGGGTTGGATGACACAGGTGGCAAGCATACCGGAGCAACCTCCATTGACAAAAGGCTTAATCGTGTGCCATACACCAGCAGGAGCCTTCTTCTCCTCTGCCATTTTTTGGACTCAAAATAGTGAAGAAAGAGGAGGAAAAAGAAATGCTGGAGGAGAAGAAAATGAGGTGAGGACTGGAGTGAAACTGGAAAAGGAGGAAAAAATGAGGCTTTTTAAGTATATAAAAACAAACAAACCCTTCCTCTGCTCTCCTTGGCTATAAAAAATATAGTATTATTATATTGTAAGTTGTAAAAATTTTAAAAAAAAATGAAAAAGAAAAAAAAAGACTCCTTTCCTCCTTTCTTTCTCTCTCCAAAGTCCAATTGTGAAGGAAAAAAATTTGTACTTTTTCCTTTTCTTGTTTTATGGAATGACATCAGATTTGCGGGAAATTACAGTGCTAACCCCAATGTGTAATGTGTTTTGCTGTTCTGCTAGAATTGTATTTACTATTTTACCCTTTTCCTTTTTTTTTTCCTTTTACTACTTTTGTTTTGTTTTTTTTTCTTCAAATATTGAAATAATATTGCATATATATAAGTTAATATTAGATTCCATGTTTGGCAAATGGAAATCTACATTACGTTCCCAATCCCATTTTCTTGTTTGTATATTCCTTTTTTTTTCTGTTTGTACATATTCCTTCATTGTGTCATTCCTTATTTTCCATTTCTAAATACTTAATTTTGTTGTTGTGTGGGAAAAAAATACTTAATTTTGTTGGAGTTTTTGTTGAAACTGATTCAGCTGGAGATTTTCACGATATTACAGGATCATCGGGTTCTTATGCTGGGAAGATCGCTCCTATTGCAGATGACATTAGAGAGACGATGAAGTAGTTTGCTGATCTCAAGGTGTCTCTTGTGAAGTGCGAAATGAATGATGTTGTTGATTGGATTGCAAGGGAGCACAACATGGGGATGAACCTATCGGATTGGGTCAATAGACCTCCATCTTCATTAGTGTTTATTTTGAACAAGGATGGTTTACCTTGTCCCCATTAGTTGTAATCCCCACCTACTATCAGGAGGCAAGTTTGTTTGCTCTCACTACTAATACAGGGTTTGTTTGCTCTCACTACTGATACATGTGTTTTTGATCTTTTGTTAACTCTTTGTTTCTCTTATGTTCTTTAATTACAAAAACTCTTTGTTTCTCCTATGTTCTTTAATGAAATTCCTTTGTTGATGGCCAAAAAAAACTTAATTTTGCATTAATTTTTCATGATTTTCATTTACCATTTCAAATCTAAGTAATTCCTCCTTTTCCATTTCTAAATACTTAATTTTGCATTAATTTTTCATGATTTTCATTTACCTTTTCACATTTAAGTAATATATGGCATGGCATCAATGTTAAGAAAAAAAAAAGCAAATCAAATACATATAAACCAAACTACTCTTATCTTCAAGTCCAAACAAAATGAACATGAATGAGAGGTGTGCTATACTAGTGCAAGAAATTGTTTTGTGCTTTATTATTGAAGTTTATGTTTGGATAATCCAGTAATTATATATTATACTAGTAATGTTTATGATAGAAATATTTAAATTAAAATAAATAGTTGAAAGCAAATAAATTTCGCCATTAAGAAAAAACTAAATGACTATATCTTTTTGACTTACATGAAAATAAGAAAAATAAATGAAAATATAATTTTTAAGTATAATTAAGAAATTTTAGCTTTTATCTATGAAGCACAGACTTTCATATAGCTTGACATACATGTGTCATACCCGTGTTCGATACTTGTACTCCTGCGACACTTTTGGACATAGTGTTCAATGTTCCTTGAGATGATCCAGCTAGATATGTAATGTTTTTTTTCTCGACACTGGTACTCCTATGACACTTCTGGATATAGTGTTCGACGTTCCTTGACATGATCCAGTTAGATGTAATGTGTTTTTTTTTCAGATGTTTAAACTTTAAAGTTTAAGCAGCTTCTACCTATGTATGAATAGAAATATAATTGTTTTACATTTAGAATGAAAAAAAAATATACCAAATATTTTTTTAATTGCCGTGTCCTACCGTACTTGTATTCTTAATTTTAGAAATTATTATATCACGGTGTTAATGTTATGTCGTATTGTGTTGCCGTATATGTGCTTTATAGGTTTTTATATTTTACGTTTATATCCAATCCTTTTTTTTAATATAAATAATTTAAATATATATAAAAAGTAAGAGTTTTGAGTGTTAAAGAATAAAAGGAAATTAAACTTCATTTTTAAGCCTGCTAGAAAGAAAGAAGATGAATGAATGGATAAAAAAATTATTATTATTATTATTATTTAGCTTGCTTTGGCCTTAGCCTTACTATAAGATGAAGTAACCTTAACAATATTTTTTTCAAAAAAGGAACAAAGGGTAAATGAGTAATTCTAGTTTGAATGTATGAAGCATGACCTAACAGTTGTGTGAATTTTTACTTCCCAACCAAATACCAGATTTAAAACGAGGGAGGCGATGATTTCATGGGCTTCATGGGCTTAAAGTAAATAAATGGAAAGGGCAAAGCGCAAAGGTAATTAGAAGAAAAATTCGGCGTTTGGATACTACAACTAATTTATTGTTTTGCCCGCATCACGAGGACCCCAGCCTCAGCTTCCCTCCAACTCTCAGCCAATCAACTCTCACTATGAATTTTTATCTAATTTTTTTAATTAATTTTATTTATTTTACACTACCACCCATTTATTTTGTCTAAATTCTAAAATTCACTCAAAAATGGTGTTTTGGGACAATCGAATTTATATTTTCACTTTTACAATAGAAATCGTTTTGTACCGTATATAATGATCCTGCCATGAGAACTATAATTTGGACCTAAATATATAATTCATTTTGAAATTAAGGTTTAATTGTTACAAGAACTAAAATTTTGACTCGAAATATTTTTTTTAATAAAACAAGTGGAAATTTAATTAGTTCAATTTCGGAAAGAATGAATGGTCAACATGTTTTTGGAGCATTTTAGTTATTTGTCAATTAAATCCCAAAAATGTCTTTACTCAAATAGTGCAGTGCGACAGTAGCTGAAACTCGTGGTCGCTATCTAATGGTCAAGTACTCAAGTGGTGTGGTTGAAATCAAACTCGTTTAAGTTTAGTTAGCTCATAATAAGTTATATAATAACTACAATTTATATATATATATATATATATATATAAAAGCTAAAAATAAAACACTAAAATGGTAAAATAATTACTAACAGATTGAGAGTAAAGATTTTAATACCTTAAATTAAACTAAGATGTTTCGGATTCAGACTGTTATGAATAAAGAAAATAAATGTTATGAGAATTTCTTCTTCCATGTAAAGTTCGATATGATTTAACTTAAATTAATGTGGATATTATAGAGTAATTATCAAGACCGTTATTGACATGTTATGAGTAATTCATTTGATAATTTTTCCTCTCCTCACATTGACTTTTACAAAAGGGACATTTTCCCTCTAAACTCTTAATTTAGAACTTTCAATCTTTAAACTATCAAAATCAGGATAATTTTCCTATTGAAATTTTAATTTAAAACTTTTACTCTTTAAATTATCAAAAAAATTGGGACAATTTTTCCTTAAAAATGCTGACGTGTTATGCAATGTCATCAATTTTAGGGTTACTTCAACAATTTCTTATGACCAGGAGAAAATTGTACTGATTTTGATGATTTAGGAGTAAAAGTTCCAAATTAAAAGTGGAAGAGGTAAAATGTCAATATTGTGAATGTTCAAGGGAAAAATTAGTTATCAAGCCCTTGTGAAAAAAGAAAAAGCCTCATAAAAAGGCAGCCGAGGTATTGTCGAATGAGAACAAGGTGAGGAATCTGATTTCAGAAATGTATCTATCAAAGTTGTCCACCTCCCAAATTGAGGGTTGATGCTCAAAGGAAGATAAAAGAATAAGGGTTTTTGTGCATATTCTACCATTGTATTTATTCGAATTTGTTTGTGTGAATCTAATCTAATTTGATGCTAGCAATACCAAACTTCATGGGACCATATATATTTCCTCTTTGGTTGCAATTTTATATGGGTTGCTTTCATGTTTTCTTTTGTCCACATTCACTCCTTTACACCAATTTCTTTTTTCTCTTTTTCCCCCCTTTTTGTTTTCTTAAAAAAGAAAAAGAGATTTTTTTTTAAAAAAAAAAATGAAAGCACCAAACCAAAAGGTCCCCAAAGGAAATCTTAAAGTTGTATTAAGCAGTTTGAAGTCCAATTTGTGATGGACCAAGAAACGGAAGTCCAATTTGTTGTTAAATTGGGCCTAATGAGCCCCAATGAGTTATTTAGCCCATAAGCTTAAATAAAACAAATCCATTCTAAAAGAAGTGGCCCAAAAATGAATCTTACTAGCTACAACAAGTCTACAATATATCCAGTCGCAATTGGCATTGGCACTTGGGTAGTGTTTCTTTATTTCTTCTTCTTTTTTTCAAAATTTTAAACTCAGATTCATCAATTCGGGTAGACTTTATTGCGGGTATGTATAGATGTATCTCTATCCAATTTGTAGTGATTTTCATATTAAAATTATGTGGCAAATGTACTTATCTCCATCCCATTCATAGTAAATTACATTTGAAGCATATAAAAACGATGTCTTTGGGTCAACTTCAAGATTTTAAGCTTGAAATTTTGGCCAGTGGCCAAGCCCTCCAAATTTCACCCGGAGGCGGGGTAAGATCCCTGCCCGCCCTTTCCCCCTCCCCTCTGAACCAAAAGAAAAGAACACTTTTAACTTAAGAGTTTAAGAGAGTTTTTATTTGATGGGTCAAGCACATGAACATTTAGCTCACTCACTAGTAGGTGCATCCTCTTTAAATCTTGTAGTACCAGGTTCAAGTCCTTCCATATTGGGTTTCATTGAATATTATGTTCGTTATTTCTTGATTTAGTAGTTTAATAAAGATAGTGTGGGAATACATAGAAGGTATCGAAGAGCAACCTCTCCTATAGTATACCATTATTTATTATCTTCATCTACTAATCCAATAATAATATATATATACTATATATTATTTTTAGTGATTATGGAAATTACTTAAATGCAAATTAAGGATTAATGTGGTGCCTCTTTTTGCCTTTTTTTGGTATTTTCTCATTTTTCAGGTGACTAAAAAGGCTCTCGATGAATTTCCTCCCTTACTTTTCCTGCTGCCCTTTTTTGTAATTTACTATTTGTATATTTATGATTAAGTGTGTTTTAATTACATATTAATTGTGTGTGAATATTAAGATTTACCGGTTCAACTCCTCTGCCAGAATTCCAAAGGATTGATGCTATAAATGTATCTGCAATAATGGTTGATTCATAGGTAAACTATTGACACTCCAGTTCTGTTTTCCTTTCGTCTTCATTTCTATATAGGTGAGTTTCTTCTTCCCTAGCATTTTTCTGAATTGGTTTCACATGGACTCCGTTTTGTTTCCTAAAATTTTTAGGTGGACATTGATAAGATCATTCCATTTAATTTAGCAGCGCCTTAGGATGACATAACCTAAAGTAGGGAGTTTTCACTTTTCACCGCAACATTTTGAGGTAAATCTGGATTTATTTGTTGATTATATTATTTGATACTTAAATTTAATATTTCCTTATTCCTCTTTTATTTTACAAAAAGTTTTTTTATTTATTTATCATTCGACTTCCTTTTTATTGAGGTTTCTATTAGTTGCTTATGTATAGTATATTTCCATATTTCCAAAAGCACAGTTAGCCAATGCTAACTACAATCATTTTGTGATGCATTGTGTAATATGTTCCTGATGCAAAAGTTATCAACTAATTCATTTTCCTATGACAACTATACATGCTCCTTGACTACAAAAAATTAGGTCTTCCTTATGCAGAATCCAAATTCTTCCACCTACCCAAGTTCATTAATTTAAAAATTGCAATCAAGATAATCAACATACATTTCAAGCAGCAATTAATATTAGCTTTATTTTAATGAATTATCTAGAGATGGAGGAGTATAATATTAGCTTTATTTTGATGAATTACCTAGAGATGGAGTAGAATTTAGGTAATGCACTTTTAGAATGAAAGAGAGGTCATGTGTTTTGTTTTATATATGCGAATTATTTATTTCGATGTATGAGTTTCTCCTAACTGATTAACTTACCGCCAATGCAATATCTTATTATTAACCGACTTAAACAACTATAAAAAATATAACCCTAATAAGAAGATGACTACAGCGCAAGCACAGGCCACCCTGCTTGTCTTATATTACTAATAATCTAGTCTTCGATATTATTTAAAACAAATAGATTAGCGTGCACTTACGCTGCAAGTAATTTTTTAAAATTTGGACTTTGATTTACATGTGAATATGTCCGTTGAAGCTGAACTTACTAATAAACATGTTATACCTCTTAAACACGTAGAAGAAAAGACAAAATTGAAGTAGTTATCTTATCTTTATCTTAAAAAAAAAGTAGAATGAGACTTTTAGTAATTTTGGTGGGGTAAACAAATTATACTACATACTAAGTATAGTATATATGATGATCACAATAATTCTTCCCTTATCATACCCTTATTATAGGGATTATCAACTATTACTAATCCTGCTTTCTTTACATGATTAAAAAAACAACCGTTCCCAATCCTACCTTCGGATCGACTAATCTTGAGTTGGATCAATTCTACAATGTCAATGTCTTTTTTACCTTCAATTCAAGGAAAAAGTTAAGAGTCCATTACCTTCCAGAAAAAATATGGTAAAAATGGAGTCAATAGTAGTAGCTGAAAGGGATTGAAATTTTACTTGTTGTAACGTGAGGTGAGAGTGAGATTGTTGGGCATAACTCACATGTCAAAAGTCACAAAAATGGGTAGAAGTTACAACAGCATTATAAGAAATAAATGTTTTAACCAAAAAAAAAAAAGAAATAAATGTTGGTACCAACCTTGTTGGACCAACTCCCAGCAGCAACACAAAAAGGTAGGGTATAGATCTGGATTTTTTTGAGGTCCATGCTTAGAATTTCCAGATTTTTTTTCCATGCTCAACCTTATCTTTGGGTCTACTACTTGTATTTTTTCTTATTATTTATTTACTAATATCTTTTTTCTTATTGGGTGGTTTATGGAAATTTGTTTCTTCCCATCTTTGTCACAATAATTTCACTAATCAAGTACTTTGTGTTGTGCCATGTGCATGAATTAGATTTTGCATCGGATCGAGATAATTAGAGATCATGATTCATTCAAAGGATACTCCTATATCTATAATTCAAGACTATTTTTTCAAAGTAAGCCCGTAAAAAGAGGATACATTTAATTACCCTTCTCAATCTTGCCCTTATTTTTTTTTTCTTTACAGTGTGTTTGGATAAACTTTTTGAGGGATCAATATAGGACATGATAGGATGGGAAATGAGGGTTTTTTAAAGGAAAGGAAGGGAAAGACCAATCCTTATTTGGATTGTTTAAAATATAAAAAGTAAGGAATATGAGGGATCACCTAACATTTAATAAATAAAAACTTTGTTGGTTCTTGTTGGTACTCCAAATTGGAGTACCAAAAAAGGTGGACTTATAAGGATTAAGAAGGACCGAAATTGATCCTCCAAAACCCACGGACCAAATCTAATTTCCAATCTAAACATGAGTCACTAACTAAAAGGACCTCCCATCCCGTCCCGTCCCTTACTGGTCATTCAATCCAAACACACTGTTAGAAAAAAGGAAAATTACATTTACAAGAGGTAGGTAGCTTCAAAACCTCTCTAAAAGACAACTTCCCGAGCATTAGCGAGTCCGAAAGTAACTTGAAATCATCATTCTTATGATACTCGATTTTAACTAAAGCATCAGCGTAAAAATTCCCTTCGAAGAATGTGTGAACAATCAAACATTGCCAACTTCTATTAGTTAACTCTCTAATCTATTGGCAATCTTGCCCTGATTTCATAGTTTATTTTTGCTACTCCTATATATAAGTTCATATTTAAACATCTCATTGTACTATTTACCTTATATATTGCCTACTTATTATAAAATGACACTTGATTGTATATGTATAACAGATTATAGAAATTAACTTTTTGGACAAAAATTGGATCAACAATAAAAAAAGATCGTATGAAGATCTATTTATACAAGTGTGAAACTCGACCTATTTTTTTTTTTTATACAAATGTATACATAATAAAAAGAAAATTTTAATGAGATTTTGAATATAACAACTGTCAAGAAAAGAAAGGGAAGAAACATGAGAGCATTGTGATGGATGGGGTATCGCATGGCAATTGGAAGCAGCTCAGTTTATGGCCATACCAACCTCATTTGCCATTGGCCATCGTCCCATCCAATTACTATCGCTCCTAGTTGTCGTCATTGTTTTCTTTTCCTTTTTTAATTTAAGTAAAATCATAGTAATTGATTAGGAGGAAACAGGGTAAAAGAAAAAAAATTCTAATTTCTTTGTTTGTTAAGAGGGAAAAGTAGGATGAGGAAAATGGATTTACAACTTCCTTTTCCTTAGTGGGAAGCAAAGCCCATTTTGTATAGGTTTTTATTACTACTAGAAATCAAAATTATCTTATCTACAATTTTATCCTTTTTCCCTTTAATTTCTATATTTCCATACTAAATATTCCCTCCGTTCCGAATTGAATGGTCACATTAGATTTTTTTAGGTCAAACAAAACCATTTTTGACCATTAATTATTACAAAAATATAATTTTTAAATTTTTTTAAAAATAAACTTTGGAAAATTTAAAACTTAAATTTTTCAAAACATATTTTTAAATTGTAATTATATATAATTTTTCATAATTAGTGGTAAAAACGAAATACGTTTGACAAAAAAAAATCAAATATGACCATTCAGTTCGAAACGGAGGGAGTATAAAGATGGAAACTTCTATTAACTATTTCCTGTCAATCCACTTTATTTCATTCCTAGCAAACATAGATTTTGGGCCTTATAATTCTCTTTTAAGAAAATTTTAGTCTTTATATTTATAATAAATTAATTGTACTACTTAAAAATTGAATATATCCATTTTGCAAACAACACAATTTTTTAGTAAATCAATAAATTGCAATTACTTTTCAATGTAATTAAATTTTTTTAACCGAATATGTCAAAAGTATGTCAATTACCCTATTCCGATATAGATAGAAGCTCTAATGGTGAAAAGAATATTTGTCATCAACCTCAAAAGCATATTTGTTTTCTTCCCTCAAAATATGTCGGACTTCATTGATCCAACCTTCTTAAATAACTGTAATTGTGATTCTTTTAGTGTTGACAATCTGATAATCACTTTGCAATCAATAATTCTGAGTCAAGCTATATCAGACTTCAATAGGATGAAAACTTTTCAAATACTTATATTCTATATCACAACAAGACTCGAATTAACAAGATTGATTTATGAATGTTATCCACCTAATGTTAACATTTAACATGAAATCACAACCTTTTAAATAAGAATACAACAACTTATACTACTCTCTCACACTCAAATGAGTCTCAAGCATTTGCAACATGGCAATTTGAGTCAAGCTTAAAGTGATTACACAATTATTATTAGACATTAGACTTCTTTTATGATTTATATAATTATCACATGTTTAAGAAAAAAATTGGAGAGAGAGAGAGGGGCAAAAGAAAAGACCAAAATCCAACGAGTAAGAGAGTATAGTCATTGAGAGTGTGGGCCGGCAAGAGAAAGCGTGGGCTCCACGAAATGCTGGCACCGAAGCTGTAAGCCCGCAAACGGACGCCAAAATATCATCAAATCCCATTTTAATGTAAAAAAGCAGAGAAGGAAAATTGTGGATTTGTTTGTTTCCCTTACTATTTCCCACCTTCCTATTTTTCCCATAAAAATCTTCTGATTAAAAAGTGAAGTAGCAGAAGGAGGAGAAGAAGAGGAAAGAATCCTTCTGTATTTGGTATTGGGATCAGCCATTGTTTCTTAGGATATTTCTTTTGAAACTTTTAGACATTGAAAGAGATCATGAGGGAGATTATAAGCATCCATATAGGCCAAGCTGGAATTCAGGTTGGAAATGCTTGCTGGGAGCTCTACTGTCTTGAACATGACATCCACCCTGATGGAATGATGCCCGGGTTTTCCCTTTTTCCTTTGCTTCTTTGTATTTTTATGTTATACCCATTTCCTTGTTTAACATTTTTGAGATTCTTGTTTTGAGTAATCGAAATGATATAATGGAGAAGTGATCACTCACCATGAGAAAAATTTAGTTGATGTCTTAGCTTGAAAGAAAAATGGGTATATTTTTGTTTTCCTTTTGGTTAGTTCATGATTTGCAAATGTTGCGGTTGTAAGTTGTAACTGTTTTTAGTACTAGTTCATGGGTATAATTTGGGTTGCTTTTGTTTTGGTTGAGTTTTTGCTCTGGAAAAATATATGTGCTGATGAAGGTTCAATTGTTACTGCAGTGACACTTCTGTGGGTGTTGCACATGATGCTTTCAACACTTTCTTCAGTGAAACTGGTTCTGGAAAGCATGTTCCTAGGGCTGTCTTTGTTGATCTGGAACCAACTGTCATTGATGAAGTTAGGACTGGTCCTTACCGACAACTTTTCCACCCTGAACAGCTTATTTCTGGCAAGGAAGATGCTGCCAACAATTTTGCTAGAGGCCATTACACAAGTAATGTAACATCATTTTGGTAAAATTCTTAGTGCTCTTGGTGTCTTTAATTGGCTTAGTTTGATTAATTTTGCTTGTGTTATTGCAGTTGGGAAGGAAATTGTAGATCTCTGCCTTGATCGAGTTAGGAAGTTGGCTGATAACTGCACTGGTTTGCAAGGCTTTTTGGTGTTCAATGCTGTTGGAGGTGGAACTGGATCTGGTCTGGGTTCTTTGTTGTTAGAGCGTTTGTCGGTAGATTATGGAAAGAAGTCAAAGCTTGGGTTCACCATCTACCCTTCACCTCAGGTACTTGCTCCTAGTGATATATCTCCATAGTCCAGGCCATTTTAATACCACAGAGGGCAGGAAAGCCAGAGGAAATTGTGTTTAGATTAAGAAAAAAGGATCCCGAATGTGTCGGACTGACCTTTGGATTTTTCTTTGTTAAACTCTCAGGTCTCAACTGCTGTTGTGGAACCTTACAATAGTGTACTGTCCACTCATTCTCTTCTTGAGCACACTGATGTAGCTGTGCTCTTGGACAATGAAGCAATCTATGACATATGCCGCAGATCCCTTGATATTGAGAGGCCAACTTACACCAATTTGAACCGACTGATATCTCAAATAATATCATCCTTGACAACTTCTTTGAGATTTGATGGAGCCATCAATGTGGATGTTACAGAGTTCCAAACCAATCTTGTTCCATATCCCCGTATCCATTTCATGCTCTCTTCATATGCACCTGTTATCTCAGCTGAGAAAGCATACCATGAACAATTATCTGTTCCTGAGATCACAAATGCCGTGTTTGAGCCTACAAGCATGATGGCTAAGTGTGATCCTAGGCATGGGAAGTACATGGCATGCTGCCTGATGTATCGAGGAGATGTTGTCCCCAAGGATGTTAATGCTGCTGTTGCTACCATCAAAACCAAGAGGACTGTGCAGTTTGTTGACTGGTAAGGGAAATTTGACATAAAAGATATAGAAAGCTCTGCTGAGTTGTTTATATTGGTTTTGAAGATCATGATCTCTTAATTCTTTTGCTGAAAGACAAATGGCCCTGGACATTATTTGCCTTTTTCCTTTGTGAATTCTCATATGCTGCTTATGCACACTAACACAACCCCTTAAAGGTTACTCTTTGTCTGGTATTAGTTCTATCTGAGACACATTTTGTTTGGTTTGTGCAGGTGCCCAACTGGCTTCAAATGTGGTATTAACTATCAGCCCCCAACTATTGTACCTGGGGGAGATCTTGCTAAGGTGCAGCGAGCTGTGTGCATGATCAGCAATAATACAGCAGTGTCTGAGGTGTTTGTACGTATTAACCTCAAGTTTGATCTCATGTATTCAAAGAGAGCTTTTGTTCATTGGTATGTTGGTGAGGGAATGGAAGAAGGGGAATTCTCGGAAGCCCGTGAGGATCTGGCTGCTCTTGAGAAAGATTACGAAGAAGTCGGTGCTGAAGGTGTAGGTGATGATGATGAAGGTGAAGAATATTGATGATGTCCTTTAGCCAAAGCATTTACTTTGCAAATATCTGCTAAGTGTTTTGAGGGTTTCTGACCCCATTTCCTGTCCTATTGTTTTGTCTTCTTGTTACTTTCATCTTTATGAGTGCTGTATGATTGCTAAAATTGTCCCTATAATATGTCTGGAAACCCTTCTATGCTATTAATGAAAGTGCTCATGTTTAGAGTTGAGTTGAATGCCATTATGTTAGAAATGCTTTTAATTCATATTTTCATGAATGATACTTTCCAATTCCAGGTACACACATATTAGCTTTATAATCATGGTATAATTGACACACCTAACCATTTTATGGAATCTTGTACCTAGCTCATTAATCATTATTAATGCATAGCATAATTATCTCAAAGCCGGTCCCCATGGATATTATAATGCAGTAGTTTGGGAAATAATCATGGCCTTTACAGATTAAATGAATCTGCTATAAAGAGGGAAATTCAGCAATAATGGTGTCCTGCTTCTCTTGGTATTTATATCTCCTTGTGTGCATAATGAGAAGGTAAATTGTAGATTTAGAAGTTGATCATGTCTTGGGGCCCTTGGTTTGAAGGAATCTAGCTGATAATAATAGAGAAAAATGTTCTATTGGTGCTCTGCTCACAAAACTCATCTGCAGCATAAGTTTTTCACCATGCAAACTCAGTGTAACATAATTCTGTGGTAAAAAACATACATGAAACCAAGGAAGGTTCGTTATCGGTAGGAATCAATCATTACAGGAAAGATTGATACCAGGATGTTCACCAGTATTTGTTAGTTGCCATTGTTTCTGGTTTTTATCAGAATTGGTTTACTGAGCAGATTCTGAGAGTTTTCGATAATTACTGTATCTAAAGAGAGTATATTATGGACTTGACAAGAGTAAAAGAGGAATAAAGAAACAGAGACATTCTAATATGAAGTTGTTCAACATTGAAAATTGTTGATTCTACCTCACCTAGTATAAAGAAATTCCTCCTAGCCACTCTGAAACAGGGGCATAATTTTCAAGTTACTCATCAAGTACTTGCCTTAATGTAGTTAAAAAAATTCAGCTTTGGCAGAACAATTGGCTAAGTGTAGGAAGATCCCAGAGAGCATCACTTGGATCAAACACATTTTCAAGGTACTCATTAACTCCATTCATTGCATACAATGATGCTGATATCTGTCTTTCTACCTTCAAGCGTTCGAATTCCACCATCTGATTCAAGTCTGGCTCAATTCCAGCAGAAACAAGACCGGCATTTTGTGGCACCTGATGAAGTCCTTGATGATTCAAAGGAATCTGATCAAACCCCATTGAAATTGGCCAGGATTGACCAAACTGCTGTGATGAAACCGGCTCAAGTTCCCCAATGCAGCTACTCAAATCAGGTCTGTATGCACCATCAAACACCTGAATATCTTGTTTCATGATGGAATCACATACAAAACTTCCATGGCTACTGTTGGATAGAAAACTTTCATTGCTACTACTACTAGGAATAGGATTACAAAAACTGCTGCTATTAGTATTACTACTAATTATAGTACTTGCTTTAATAGTTGCTTTCTTGGAGTTGATCATTGTGGAAGCAGCTGAATTGCCTTGCTTTAAACTCTTTTTGTGATTGAGAAGGTTTCTGATCTTCAAAGAGAGATGGGAATTGGTTGGAATTTGAGTTGAGAAATTTGTTCGAGTATTCGAACCCCGGAGAAGACATGCAGCTTCATCATAAGCCCTAGCAGCTTCTTCTGCTGTCTCAAATGTTCCAAGCCACATTCTGATCTTTTGAGTTGTGTCTTTGATTTCTGCCACCCATTTCCCTGATGGCCTCTGTCTTACCCCAACGAACTTGGTCTTGTTAATGTTGTTTGCTGCAACTGATCTCTCTTTGACAAACTTATTGCCATTTTTGATATTGGATGAACCAGAAACAGAAACACCCTTTTTCTGTTCCATTGCAGACAGGATTTTGAGACTTTGGGTTGGGTTGGGTTGGGAAGAAGATAGAGAAAAAGGGTTTGTTTATATAAAGAGGAAGAGAAATTGTTTATAAGAGTTTGGAAGTTGTTTTCAGAAAGTGGGCAGGTTGTCTGATTTTCTTGTCAGCATGTCACCCAAGAATTTGTTCCTTGAACATTAATTTTTGTGACTGATATCTCAATGTTTTATCAGTTGACTATTTTGCATTTGTTTTGTCTGAAAAAATATGATATCAGAGACATGCAAGCCATTTCCTTTCCTAATGATTAACAAAAAAACATAAGAAAAAACAGAAGACAAAGAGGAATCATTTAAAAGGCAAGAGTCAAGGGGATTGAGATTTTTGTAGTAATTTAATGAGTTGTTGTCCCTTTGCTTCTTTCTTCTATCCATTTTTCTTATAAAAAAATTGGGGTCAACGAGAAAGGAAGGAAATTCGTGAAGGGCACGAAGGGATGACACTTGGAGATGAAATGAGAGCAAAGTTAATTAAAAAAAGAGAAAAATGGAAAGATTGGAGCGTTGGAGAGTTTGGGATTGGGAGGGATGAATCCAAAAAGGAAGTTACAAAAAATTGAATGGAATCTCATGATGCTTGCTGCCTTCGGTTGGAAATTGGAATCTCTCTAAACTAAAGTCTCATCTTCACTTAAAATTTTTTACCTACAAATATAACACCTTTTCTCTTCTTCTCTATCTCAAACCAAATTATTCATTTTCCTAAAGTGATTGAATCTCTTGCTCTTTCTAAACCATTGATTGACAATTACTATCAATCTTAATTAAAATAGCCAATGCAGCTTTGGGTTTAGTGTGAATTTGATTTGACTTCTATGTGTTTAATTTGTGTAATCATAAAATGACTTGTTGATTGATTAAATCCGATCCGTTAATGATTTACAACTAATTATGTTCACGAAAATACTTTTTTTTTTTCATATATGAAGGAATAAAACTAAATTACATAGAAAGCAATTAAACGGCTCTTGGCCAGACTACTTCTAAAGCATCACTTGCAAGTAACGATGTAAGTTCCTGAGGAGGAGTATCAAAGATATGGAGATAATGTTGACCTATTTGAACAAAACTAATTGTTGATTATCATTGATTTACTTGTTAAATAATATATACCCCATTTATGAGAACAATTTTTTTTTGAGTTAATCGAAAACAAAAATTAAATGTAGATATAAACATATCGTATATATTAATGAATATTGATTTAATTAGTAACGAATAAAATTTTAATATTCTTAAATCTCAATATAAATGAGTAAGGCCAATAATATGACAATCATATATCATTTGCTATAAAATAGTAAAAGTTATGATCCGTTAAGGAACGTTTGTTTTAAACAAAATTGTTTGCGTTTTTTTATTAAATATAATCCGTTGTAGCACTTGATAATTCCCATATGAATATGATCTTGAAGTTCGGGTTCAAATCTTGGCATTTAAATAATAAGGAACGTTTGTTTAAAATAAAATTACTTGTATTTTTGTACCAAATATAATCCGCTGTAGCACTTGGCAATTCCGGATTCAAATCTTGACAGTGGAATAAAATTTTTTAACCTTTTTTGAAAAAGTAAAATAATAAGGAATATTTGTTTAAAATAAAATTGCTTGCATTTTTGTACCAAATATAATCCGTTGTAGCAGTTGACAATTCCTATATTAATATGATCCTGGAATCTGGGTTCAAATCCTTGCAGCGGAATAAATTTTTTTAACAATTCCTATATGAAGTAATGAATCAAAAAAGGTTTTTTGAAATTGAATACTAATACTTGACCGCCGGCACTTCTAACTAAGAACAATGCCGATTATTAACCCACAAATTTAGTGACTCGTTTTTTCTTAGATGGGTTGGTCTCTACTCTGTACAAGACGTGATATTTTTCTCTTCTAATGTGAAAACATTGACCGAAATAAGTTTGTAAATTCTGGCCATTCCAAAATCTGATACTTGGGATTCATCTTCTCATCAAGCAGTATATTACTTAACTTCAATCTTGAGTATTTATGAAGGTAGAGTAATCCTTCCGCTATTCCTTCAATAGTAATGCTAAACCGCATGCCCCAATCTAATAGCTTTCTTTTTGAATCATCTGTAAAACAAAAAACAGACATTAAAAAACATGATATAGAAATAGGCATGCACAAATATAAAAAAGAGTGTCACTGTTGCTAAGTACCAAATATAAAAAAGTCCAAAACAGACATTAAAACATGATATAGAAATCTGGAAGTTTCATAGTCCCCTACACCTTCATTGGTCGATTACTGGCCGTGGCTACTGCTAGTGTATCCCCTCAGACTTCGTTCCTGATGGCGGCTGTCGAGGTGGTTTTTGCTGGGTTTGCACGCTTTGCAGCTCTGTTTTACCTATATGGAGCTGGTATAGGAAAATAGAACAGTAGCATGAAGAAGCATATAAAGTACTTTTGTTTTTAAATAAAATTGTTTACATTTTCACATCAAATATAATCCGCATATAATAAGCTGTAGCACTTGGCAATTCCTATGGATATTTGGAATCCGGGTTCAAATCCTGGCAGCAGAATAAAATTTTTATTTTTTATTAGAAATGATATAAATAAAGGACTTTTGTTTTTAAATAAAATTGTTTGCATTTTCATATCAAATGTAATCTGCTGTAGCACTTGGCAATTCCTATGGATATTTGGAATCCGGGTTCAAATCCCGGCAGCGGAATAAAATTTTTGTTTTTTAAAAAAATAATATAAATAAAAGACTTTTGTTGTTTTAAAAAAATTGTTTGCATTTTTTTTGAGAAAAAAAAATTGTTTGCATTTTCATTTCTAATATAATTTGCTGTAACACTTGGCAACCAATTCCTATATGATGATCTTAGAATCTGGGTTCAAATCCCAGCAGCAGAATAATTTCACAGCTTGAAGATATGGGAGTTGATCCAAGTCTGATTCTTTCACAATTCATTCCATGCCAATAACTTCAATGAGTTCCTTATTTGCCTTTTGCATCACCTCCGGGTTTTGAAGAAGTCTCATTCCCAGCAATGAACAAGTTGAACATGTATAATTTTGCATCACTTAGACCAAAAACAAAGTAATAAAGCTAAAATTTCACCTGGATATTATATTTATTTTCTTCCCATTGATCAAGAAGAATGGTTTACCTTATGCTGCATACTATTTTTCTGGAGCTATGATAATTGCTAGCCACTATCCCTCCCCAAACAAGCAATAATTCTGTTTCTTAATTCTTTCCAATCTTTATGACTAAGAATTGTTAGCATACATCTGAAAACATATATACTTGAGTACTAAAGAATTCTTAACAAACACCAGAAACATATATACTTGACTGATGAAACATGTTTGAATTATCATCTTGGATCCATTTCAGACATGGATAGGCGGCCATTGATGGTGTAATTTTCCTTCTCTTTCTCCACCATGCTATTAGTCTCATCAACCATATTTCTTGCAATGGAAAATGCTGGGCGTTTTGGCAGTGGTAATTGCATTTCTCCGTTTAACATAGAAATCACATCTGACATGGTCGGCCTATCAAGTGGGCTATCTTCCACGCATAGCAAACCCAGAGTTATGCATCTTAAAACCTGGCTTTTACAGCATGAATCACTCAAAGTTGGATCCACCAATTCTAACGATGCACCATGTTTCCATAACTCCCATGCCTGACACAATCATTAATTAATTTACAGTTCAAATCTTAGAATAACATGTTTGTTTTTTAATGCAATAAATCTTATAAATTTTGTATAAACTTACATATCCAACAAGGTTGATTGGACGGTCAAACTGAAAATTGCTGGTGTTCTTTTTGCCACTGACAATTTCCAACATCATAACTCCGAAACTGTAAACATCGGATTTTACAGAGAATATACCCTCCATTGCATATTCTGGAGCCATGTAACCACTGCATCATCCATATATATGATATACAGCAAATTAGAAGTTAGAAGTTATTAATCATAATCTTCATATGGTAGATGTAATAATTTCTGATCATCACTTACTATGTTCCCACAATTCTGTTAGTATTTGGTTCAACTTCACTTGTTTTGTAAATCTTGGCCAATCCAAAATCTGATATCTTGGGATTCATCTTCTCATCAAGCAGTATGTTACTTAACTTCAAATCTCTATGAATTATTCTTAATCTTGAGTATTTATGAAGGTAAAGTAATCCTTGCGCTATCCCTTCGATAATTCTAAACCGCATACTCCAATCTAATAGCTTTCTTTTCGATTCATCTGTAAAACAAAAGACAGACACTAAAGCTTTATATGACATAGAAATGGGCATGCAGTACGAGAAATAAGAGTGTGACTGTTGCTAAGTACCAAATATAAAAAAGTCCAAGCTCTTATTGGGCATGTATTCATAGACCAACATTTTCTCTTCCCCTTGAATGCAAAAGCCTAAGAGGCGGACCAGATTTGTGTGTTGCAGTTTAGCTATAAGGATAAGCTCATTTTTGAATTCCACTAGGCCTTGTCCAGATCCTCTTGACAATCTCTTTATTGCAACTGCTTGACCACTAGGCATTGTTCCCTAATCATCATATTTGATTAAACAACTTTAATATATCCAACTAACATGGAATAATTGTTAGGAAGAAAACAGAGCAAGGAAAATTAATCATTCTCACTAGTGACTACCTTGAAAACGGGTCCAAATCCACCTTTTCCAAGCAAATTTTCTGGTGAGAAACAATTGGTAGCAGAATTGATTAACGTTGCGGAGTATATGTTTAGATTGTGACCATTATTTCCATCTTGAAACTCGGTCATCTCACCCATTTCATCTGATGTCATTAGCTCAAGTAGACTCTTCTCTGCTTGCTCAAATCAAACCAAGTTCAGGTTTACACAGAAAATTAACTACTATTATAATGAAACATCATTTAAATTTGAAATCAATTTGAAAACTTTGGAAAATCTTAATTATACCTTCCATTATAGTTCGTTGTCTTCTTCTCCAAAGAAAAAGGAAACCCAGCAGTATTGTGATCATTAAAGCCAATACAATAGAGATTATAATCCATATCCAACTTTTTGACCCTGCACATAATTTAGGTAAATAGTATTGAATTTGATTGGTCAGCAGCATCTCTTAACACAAAGGAATGGAGTACATCAAGATTAAACTTACTTGAACGGTGAGGAGTTGTTATAAGTTGATATGAATCTCCACGTATGTCTCCTTCCACATAAACCCCTATAAGGAAGAGGCAACCAACTTCATACTTATTGTCATCCCCTGCATAAACTCCAAGACATTCACAATCTTTCCAACACATGTCCTTACAATCGTATAGAGTAACAGATTCGTTATATGTTGAATGCTTTGTAGAACTCACGTCTGTAGCTGTGATGGTTTTCGTTTCATATTTGTCACCATTGCTCCTACACTTTGGCCCTTCCCATCTCTCGCAACCCCCTTCAGTGCTGTCACCCGCACAATTGTATGAGTCAAGGAGAAACTCTCTAGCCTGCAGACCCCCATCGTACCTCATAACCATACTTCCATATTTTCTTCGATCTTGAGGGGTCCAGTGATCGATTAGAAGCGTATAATGGACGTATTGTTCATCTCCATTAGAAACCTTTGTGAAATTAAAGTTGATGTTCAATGAATCTAAGAAAGGAATATTTGTAAAATTTTGACCACTAGTCCAATAAACCGTGTCGTCTCTTAGCCAAACAACTAATCGTTCTTGAATTGGATCCCACTTGAGGTTAAAGGGTCCAGGAGCAGGAATTGATTGGGACAACCAAGAGGAAAGCGACCAATTTTTGTCACGGCTGAACCCCAACTTCATCCCGGGCAGAAATGTATCAGTGGGATAATCAAAGCTTTGCCACAATACCGTTGTTGTGATGTTAGAGTTGTTGTTGGCATAATGTTGCAAAACAAGATTACCGGAATCTTGTAAGATGAGGCTGATGTTGTTGGTTGGAGAATTATTTGTGGAATGAAATGAGAAAAGTTGGATGGAATTACTGCCATGGCGTGTGATTTTCAAGCCGGTAGCATCAATGATGAGAATTCCGGATTCGTCTGCAATGGCGTCTTCTCGGTTGGCTAACCAGATGGGATGACTATTAGCCAAATCTATGGCTGATGATACGTTTAAGAATTCAGTGTAGTGAATAGCCAAATAATAACCGAAAGCTTTGTCATCCCATGAAAACTGACCATAATCTTGTTTGATGAAGAGTAAGGTAAATAAACCACGTTTAGAAACAAGCCGATGGGATGAATTGAACTTTTCACCTTGATTCAGCGTGTTTCTTGCAGCAACAGCGCTACAAATCCAGAGGCAAGCTAGACTTCTGAGCAACACGATGACTTTTAAGCTGATCAACATTCTTTTCTTTTTCTTTTTCCTTCTTTTTTGGAAAGCATTCATTAGTAAATCCAAGTTTAAGCTAAACACATGGTAAGAAATGAATCAAAAAACAAGTCAACTCTGTCGGCCAAAACAATCAACCTGACTACTTGCTGTAATTGAATAAGTCTGCTAAAGGGTAAGGGTTACCCCACTTCTAATTAAGAACATGCCCATTATTATTAATTGACTTTCCCACTTGCAAAAGAGGGGCCTAAATTTGCCTTCGAAAGGGGGAAATGATTAATTTTCGTGAATGGAAATCACCTGCCCTATTTTGCCCCACTCCATATCTCATTCACTAAATTATGCCACGTGTTTCTGGTATTATACCTAGTTTGTTTTCAAATTTAAATAAATAATAAAAATCCCAATTAAATACCAGATTTAGCCCAAATTAACAATAAAAATAATTATATTATTAGTCCTAAATTTTAATACATTCCTATAGGGTTTAGAATGAAAATATAAAATTTAATTTAACTAGGTAAACAAGGAATAACATTAAAAACTGAAAAAGGACACGTGTCATTATTTGGTGGATGGGGCACAAGTGGGGAAAAAATGGGGCAAAGGATTTTTATTCAATTTCTGCAGTCTCCTAATAGAAAGGAATGAAGAGAGAGATAAGTCCAACTGATATGAAGATCTGTTTGGTTTTGGTGTTTCTGTCGGTTCACAAGTTCAGTGGAGGCTTTGGTTTGGTAGGTTGATGCATGTTTTGTTCTTCTCAAGGTTAAGTCAAGTGTGGTTGGATAAATTTTTTGAAGGATCGGTAAAGGACAGGAAAGGATGGGAAAGGAGGTTTTTTTTTTTTTTTTTCAAAAAGAAATGACAAATCCATATTTGGATAGTTTAAAATATAGAAGGGAATGAACGGGAGGAATCATCTAGCATTTTATAAATAAAAGCTTAATTTATTGGTACTCCCAAAACCCATGGACCAAATTTAATTTCATTCTTTGACCCTTTTAACAATTGCCACACAATATTCCCCCCTTTTTTTTTTTTTTTCTGAAAAATCTAAGGCATTGATTTTATTTTTTTTTCACTAACATTATTGTTGTAGCCTTAATCTTAGTGATAATATAAATTTGCCATAGCACTTGACGGTTCCTATATGATCTTGGAATTCGGGTTCTGTTGTGCAAAAAATCTCTTGCTAGAGTTTTCGTGGAGAATTCTTTATGACAACATAGGGGCGTGCCAGTCAATTTGCTGAAATTGACAAAGAGGTTGTAAGAAACTGGATCTGGTGCGCGGAGCAGCAGATTAAAAGATCAGAGCGATTTGTGGGGAATAGATCAAAGTCACACTGGATCATTTAAATCATTGGATCCACATCGAATTGTTTCCTGAACTGGGGCCTCTTTAACTGGATCAGATCTGTGAGATCTGTTTTTGATTGAAATTGAAAGAAAATAACAATTTGATTGTTATTGATGAGAAAGAAACACATGTACAGTGTTTTTATGTCCGGAGATAAGATTGAAACAAGAGAAAAACACTAAAAGAGTGTTTGGGTGTCCTGAGACAGGATCTAAACAAGAAAAATATGAAGAACGAGTAAGAGCTCGTGATGAACAAGAGGAAAATAGCGCAGAGCCAGAGAGAAAATAAGCACGGGGTTTGGTTTGTTGCGCGGATCAAGTTTGTAGCTTCAGGAGCTGGTTTTTGAGATGAGTGATATCTGTGAATGTGTTTGAGTTGGTCCCTTTATATAGGGGGCGGCATGGGCCTTGAATTTAATGGGCTTGACTTGCTGAAGAAGGCGAATTGCTCCTCCTTGGTAGATGACAGCTTCCAGGAAAGTGCAGTGAAGTTTCCTTCTTCTTCTGATTGCTTCCAACAACTGGGTAGAGGGAAGAGATGATGCTAAGGCGTCATCCCTCTAGATGAGAGACGGAAATCTTCCTCCTAGATGGCTGATGGATAATTCTTCCTTCTTCCTATCACACTTCAGTATGCCTTTGTTGCTTCTTTTGTGCTGAAATCAACTAATTTGACTAAGTAGTGGCCTTCTGACATCATGACTTGGACTTTGAACATCAAGGCCACGAAATTCTCCATACTTAGTCATATTTTGCTCTTCAAATCATGAAAATAACACTTAGTTAAGAAAATGGCTTAAACCGGGGTGAGAAAGCCATATGTCCTTAACTGAAAAGAATGCAAAAGTTGCAAACGAAGTCGGAATAAGCCAAAATTTCACCAGTAGGCTTAGATTATCTCCATAGGACTATGGAAAAAATTCCAAGTGAATTCAAGCTCTCTTTCATGGTGAACTTGGTTTCACTCCCCAAAATGTCCTTAACTGAAAACCGGGCATAAATTTTTACATCGATGTCAGAATAAGGTGAAATTTTACCAAGATGATCTATATAGATCAAGGATCATCATGGTATGCTCCTTGGTGGAAATCGTAGCCTCTAGCCTCTTCAATTGATCAATTTTACCATTTTGTCCTTAATTGAACAAAACGCAAAAGTTGTAGTTTTGCCTCCCGGCTAGGCGATTTCTCCATTATGTTGGGTTGAATATATTGAGGAGGTGTGAGGTTGAAAATCTCATGCCTCTCTCTCGTAGATAGATGTTTTCTTTGCTGACAAACTTTAGCTCTCTGCCTCCTTGCTGCAAGAAGAGAAAAATAACTCTCCTGAGGGAAGAGGGCGGCCTCTCCTCTACATGGGAGACGAGTTTAGGCCTTATTATTTAAGTCCATGAGATATTTTCCATCTCATGGTTAGATGGTAAACAACTTCCTTTTTTACTGCTTGTCTCCCTAGTAGACAGCAATATTAAAGGAAACTGTTTCTGTTTGATTTTTTATGCCACTTCCCTAGGTAGGGGCGACATAGAAGGAACTTTAATAATAATTATTATGAAAAAATAATTATTATTTATTTAATAATTAATAAATTTTAGCCCTTGCAATTAATTACAAGATTTTCCTAATTCCATCAGAACTAGGGTGGTGCAGAAACCAAGTTTCTTCAGGATTTTTAATCAAATCTTGACCACTCATCTTGATATTATTTATGTGAAGACCAATTTACCCTCAATTGTAAATTGAGGTATAAACAGGTTCAAATCAAGACAGTGTAATAAAATTTTTAACCTTTTAAAAAGTAATAATAATAAGGAACGTTTGCTTTAAATAAAATTTGTTTGACCCTAAATAAAATGAAATTTGTTTGCATTTTCATATAAAATTTGTTTGACCCTCAAAAAATAAAATTTGTTTGCAATTTCATATCAAATATAATTTGCTGTGTACCACTTGGCAATTCATATATGATCTTTGAATCCAGATTCAGGTTCAGTAGTGAAATAATTTTTTTCACCTTTTTTTTTCGTCCCATATTATCTGTACCTTTTGGGTCAAATTAATCATACCTTTGACCTTTAACTAGTAATTTGCCACGTGTTCCACACGTAGGGTTGAAGTTTTGATTGAAACATATTTTAAGTTACATATTGTGAAATATGATGTCAATGTTAATTTTGAAAAGATTAAATATCTATAACTTTTTTCAAATTATTGAGAATAAATGAATCAAATTTTTGTTTCATATTTTTTGAATGAATTTCTAATTAAATCGAAATAAGATTTAAACGCCCGTAAAAAAATCCTTAAATAGAATATGTCTGAGATTTGATTAGATAATATAGATATTTTAAGGAGTCTCGGCACAAAAAATCATGCAAAATTAAGTCGGGGACCCGGAACGCGTTTTAAGGCAAAAACACATGATGGTAAAAATGACCCGAAATATTTTTCCTCACTTTTTGGAAAAAATACTCATAAAATATATATAATTCAACGCCAAAAAGATTGGAGAACTTTTCATGCTTTTAAGATCGTTTTTCATATTTTTTCTGAATTAATTTCTAATTAAATCGAAACAAGATTCAGATGCACATAAAAACAAAGGCAAATTATACAATACACCGGTGGTGGAGTTTAGCAGACTACACAAGCGGGTCCTGAAGGGTGACATGTGTCCTCTAGGGACTAGATTGAAATATTTAAAACTTAATTAACTAAAAAAATGGACATATGTCAACTCCACAACCCGCTTGTGGAGTCCAAAATTTACACCGCCGGTGTATCAAATAATTAACCAAAAACAAATCCTTAAATCAAATGTGGCTGAGATTTGATTAGATGAATAAAGATATTTCAAGGAGTCTCGGCGCCAAAAATCATGCAAAACAGAGCCGTGGCCCTGGAACGCGTTTTTATCCAAAAACCGTGATGGTTAATGCACAATTTCAGCTAAAAAATTGACTCGAAAGATATTTCCTCAAATTTTGGCTAAAATACTCATAAAAAATATATAATTCGACATCAAAAAAATTGAAGGGCTTTTAACACTTCTAATATTGTTTTTCCTATTTTTTACCGAATTAATTTTCTAATTAAATCGAAACAAGATTCAGATGCTCTAAAAAACAAATCCTTAAATCAAATGTGGCTGAGATTTGGTTAGATGAATATAGATATTTCAAGGCGTCTTGGCACCAAACATCATGCAAAACTGAGCCAGGCCCCAGAACGTGTTTTTAGCCGAAAAGTGAAAACTGTGATGGTTAGTACACGATTTCGGCTAAAATTTTGCAATAATTGACCTGAAAGATTTTTCCTCGATTTCTAGCGAAAATACTCATAAAAAATATATAATTCAACACCAAAAAAATTGAAGCCTTTTTCACGCTTCTAAAATCGTTTTCCTATTTTATTTTCAAATTAATTTCTGATTAAATCGAAACAAGATGTAGAAACTCGTAAAAACAAATTCTTAAATACAATGTGGCTGAGATTTGGTTAGATGAATATAGATATATTCTAAGGAGTCTTGGCGCCAAAAATCATGCAAAACTGACTTTGGCTAAAATTTTACAAAAATTGACCAGAAATATCTTTCTCAAATTTTAGCCACAATTCTCATAAAAATATATAATTCAACGCCAAAAAGATTAAAGGGCTTTTCACGCTTCTAATATCGTTTTTCTTTTTTTTTTCAAATTAAATTCTAATTAAATCGAAACATGATTCAAATGCTCGTAAAAACAAATCCTTAAATCCAATGATGCTAAGATTTGTTTAGATGAATATAGATATTTCAAATAGTTTTGCCACAAAAAATCATGCAAAACTGACCTAGGGCCCCGAAACGCATTTTTAGCCAAAAAAAACCGTGATGGTACACGATTTCGGCTAAAATTTTGCAAAAATTGATCCGAAATATTTTTATTCAGTTTTTTAGCCGTAATACTGATAAAATATATATATAATTCAACGCCAAAGATTGGAGGACTTTTCACGCTTTTAATATCCTTTTTCATATTTTTCTGAATTAAATTCTATTTAAATCGAAAGAAGATGCAGATGCTCGTAAAAACAAATACTTAATTTCAATGTGACAAATATTTGGTTAGATAAATATAGATATTTCAGGGAGTCTTGGCGCCAAAAATCATGCAAAACTAAGCCGGGGTCCCGAAATGTGTTTTTAGCCAAAAATCGTGATGGTTAGTATACGATTTCGGCTAAAATTTTTCCGTCAATTTTTGGTTAAAATACTCATAAAATACATATAATTTAATTCCAAAAAGATTGGAGGACTTTTCACGCTTTTAATATCGTTTTTCATATTTTTTTGAATTACTTTCTAATTAAATCGAAACAAGATTCAGATGCTCGTAAAAACAAATCCTTAAATTCAATGTGGCCGATATTTGATTAGATGAATATAGATATTTCATGAAGTCTCGGCGCCAAAAATCATGCAAAACTAAGCCAGGGCCCCGAAACGCGTTTTTAGCCAAAAACCGTGATGGTTAAGTACACGATTTAGGCTAAAATTTTGTGAAAAATGGCCCATAAAATTTTCCGTCAATTTTGGGCTAAAATACTCGTAAAATATATATAATTTAACATAGAAAAAATTGGAGTACTTTTCACGCTTTTAATATCATTTTTCTTATTTTTCTGAATTAATTGCTAATTAAATCGAAACAAGATTCAGATGCTCGTAAAAACAAATCCTTCAAAATGTGGCTGGGATTTGATTAGATGAATATAGATATTTCATGGAGTCTCGGCGCCAAAAATCATGCAAAACTAAGCCGGGGACCCAAAACACGTTTTTAGCCAAAAACCGTGATGGTTAGTACACGATTTTGTCTAAAATTTTGCAAAAAATGACACGAAAAATTTTTCAGTCAATTTTTGCCTAAAATACTTATAAAATATATATAATTTGACGTCAAAAAGATTGGAATACTTTTCACGCTTTTAATATCGTTTTTCATATTTTTCTGAATTGATTTCTAATTAAATCGAAACAAGATTCAGATGCTCGTAAAAACAAATTCTTAAATCCAATGTAGCTGAGATTTGATTAGATGAATATGGATATCTTAAAGAGACTTGGCGCCAAAAATCATGCAAAACTTAGTCGGGTCCCTGGAACACGTTTTTAGCCAAAAACCGTGATGATTATTACACGATTTCGGCTAGAATTTTGCAAAAATTGACTCGAAAGTTATTTACTCAATTTTTAGCCACAATACTCATAAAAAATATATAATTAAACACCAAAAAGATTGAAGGGCTTTTCATGCTTCTAATATCGTTTTCCCTATTTTTTTATGAATTAATTTCTAATTAAATCGAAACATGATTCAGATGCTTGTTTTACAAATCCTTAAATCCAATGTGGCTGAGATTTGGTTAGATGAATATAGATATTTCAAGGAGTCTCAGCGAAAAAAAAATGCAAAACTGAACCGGGGTCCCGGAGCTCGTTTTTAGTCAAAAACCGTGACTTCGACTAATGTACACGATTTCGGCTAATATTTTGCAAAAATTGACTACATATATTTTTCCTCGGTTTTTGTCTAAAATACTCATAACATATATATAACTCAACTCCAAAAAGATTGGAGGACTTTTCACGCTTTTAAAATCGTTTTTCATTTTTTTCTGAATTAATTTCTAATTAAATCGAAATAAGATTTAGATGCTCGTAAAAATAAATCCTTAAATGCAATGTGGCTGAGATTTGATTAGATGAATATAGATATTTCAAGGAGCCTCGACGCCATAAATCATGCAAAACTGAGCCCGGGCCCCAAAAGGCGTTTTTAGCAAAAAAAACTGTGATGGTTTGTACACGATTTCGCCTAAAATTTTGGAAAAAATGACTAGAAAAATTTTTCCTCAATTTTTTTGCTAAAATACTCTTGATATATATATATATATATATAAAAATTTAACGCCAAACAGATTAGAGGGCTTTTCACGCTTTTCATATTTTTTATGAATTAATTTCTAATTAAATCGAAAAAATATTCAGATTTTCTTAAAAAGAAATCCTTAAATGCAATGCGGCTGAGATTTGATTAGATGAATACGGATATCTCAAGGAATATTAGCGTCAAAAATAAAGCAAAACTGACCCGGGGCCCTGTAATGCGTTTTAAGCCAAATACCGTGATGATTAATACACGATTTCAGCTAAAAATGCAAAAATTGACCGGAAAGATATTTCCTCAATTTTTTGCTAAAATACTCATAAAAATATATATAATTCAACACCAAAACTATTGAAGAGTTTTTTACGCTTCTATAATCGTTTTTCCTTATGGAAAAAAAACCGTTTTTCCTACTTTTTCCAAATTAATTTATAATTAGGCTGTATTCTCAATTTAGGACCCGAACTTTGCATAATAAGCTTAAATAAGGACACCAAAACACAAATTCAACAACTTAGAAGACATACTAAGTAAATTTTTACAAATTAGGTTCTTTTTAGAGGAAAACCAATGCTTGTCAAGCTTACACATCAATTGTGATAGAAAAATTATGTTATCATAATAATTAATTATCAAAACATATTAATCCAAATAAATTCAATAAGCGTAGTATGCTATAAAATTTCCCGTGCTTTTTAATTTATATACATCTCACATACTAGTATTAACTAACATCTTGCACAATATGTCATAATTTACTAAATATGTATTTTAATTTGTTGAAATTGTGTTTGGGGCCCTTATTTGAACTTATTTGTAAAGTTGAAGCCCTTATTTGAACCTTTATTATTATAATTAAATCGAAACAAGATTTAGATGCTTGTAAAAATAAATCCATAAATCCAATCTGACTGAGCTTTAATCAGATGAATATAGATATTTTAAGGAGTCTTGGCGCTAAAAATCATGCAAAACTGTCCCGGGGCCCCGGAACACGTTTTTAGCCAAAAAGAAAAAAAAAGAAAAACCATGATGTTACACGATTTCGGCTAATATTTTGTAAAAACTGACCCGAAATATTTTTCCTCAATTTTTAGCCACAATACTCATAAAAAATATATAATTCAACATAAAAAAGGTTGAAGGGCTTTTCACGCTTCTATTAGCTTTTTCCTATTTTTCCTCGAAGTAATTTCTAATTAAAACGAAACATGATTCAGATACTTGTAAAAATAATGGCTGGGATTTGGTTAGATGAATATAGATATTTCAAGGAGTCTCGGTGTCAAAAATCATTCAAAATTGAACCGGGCCCCGAAACACGTCTTTAGCAAAAAACTGTGATGATTATTACACGATTTCAGCTAAAATTTTGCAAAAATTGACCCGAAAGATATTTCCTCAATTTTTAGCCATAATACTCATGAAAAATATAAGATTCAACGCCAAAAAGATTGAAGGGCTTTTCACGCTTTTATTATCGTTTTTCATATTTTTCTGAAATAATTTCTAATTAAATCGAAACAAAATTCAGATGCTCGTAAAAACAAATCCATAAATGCAATGTGGCTAAGATTTATTAGATCAATACAGATATTTTAAGGAGTTTCGGCGCCAAAAATCATGCAAAACTGAGTCGAGACCCCGAAACGCGTTTTTAGCCAAAAACCGTGATGGGTAGTACACGATTTTGGCTAAAATTTTGCAAAAAATGACCAGAAAAATTTTTCCTCAATTTTTGGCTAAAATACTCATAAATTTATATAATTTAACGCCAAAAATATTGGAGGACTTTTCACGCTTTTAATATCGTTTTTCATATTCTTCAAAAATAATTTTTAATTAAATCGAAACAAGATTCAGATGCTTGTAAAAACAAATTCTTTAATTCAATGTGGCTGAGATTTGATTAGATGGATATGGATATCTTAAGGAGTCTTGGCGCAAAAAATTATGCAAAATTGAGCCGGGACCCCGGAACGCTTTTTTAGCCAAAAGCTGTGATGGTTATTACACGATTTCGGCTAACATTTTGTAAAAAATGGACCCGAAAGATGTTTCCTCAAATTTTGGCTAAAATACTCATAAAAAATATATAATTCAACACCAAAAAGATTGAAGGGAATTTGACGTTTCTAATATCTTTTTTCCTATTTTTTCAAATTAATTTCTAATTAAATCGAAAAAAGATTCAGATGCTCGTAAAAACAAATCTTTAAATCTAATGTGGCTGAGAATTGATTAGATGAATATAGATATTTCAAGTAGTTTTGGAGCAAAAAATCATGCAAAATTGAGCGGGTACCCGGAACGCGTTTTTAGCCAAAAACCGTGATGGTTTGTTAGTACACGATTTCGGCTAAAATTTTGCAAAAATTGACACGAAAGATTTCTCCTCAATTTTTGGCAAAAATACTCATAAAAATATATAACTCAATACCAAAAAGATTGGAGGGTATTTTACGCTTTTAATATCATATTTCTTATTTTTTTAATTAAATCGAAATAAGATTCAGATACTCATAAAAACAAATTCTTGAATCCAATGTTACCGAGATTTGGTTAGATGATGTAATGTATTAAACCAATTTTTTATTTTTTTTGGAAAGAATATTGAAGCACTGCTTTGGAAAATCACCCCATTATAATCGTGGGAAACTTGCCAAACGAAAGTAAACCAACAATTTTTTTCCTTGGTATAGGAAGCTATAATCTTGACAACCTCGGCATAAGACCAATTTTTTAAACATGTAAAGTATTAAACTAATTTTTTCCTTAATGCCCATAATTTATTTAAATTAAATAAATATAAATTATAAATAAAAATATTCCAAATAATTATGGGGAGTAAATTATTATAATTATATTTTGTATTTACAATATCTTTACATAATTAAAATAAAAAGTTTTATGACTATAAATAATAATATCATAATTAAATATATTATAATCTAAAAATAATTATTAGAAGTAGATTATTAATTACAATTATAGTGGATTATTAATATCTCTCTATAGTTTAAAAAATTTAAATATTGGATTTACAATATCTTTCCATAATTAATAAAAAAAGTGGAATTAATTATCTCAAAAAAATATAAAAAGTTAAATGACTAAAAAAAATACTTATTAAAAATTATTATACTATAATATTAATGGTGTTTATGAAATTTCCCAATTAGAATTTTTGATTTCATGATTTTATATAGTAGTAAGATTATAAAAAAATTATATAAAATTAAT
>AWUE01022486.1:0-22433 GCA_001974825.2 Corchorus olitorius | reverse complement strand
GACCGACCCATCTCAGATAAAACGAGTCAATAATAATCGTGATTCATGTTCTTAGAAGTGGGGTAACCTTAGTACGCTGACTTATTAGTCAATTTCAGCATGATTGTTTTGGGCGAGTTTTTATTCCTTACCATGTGTTTAACTTCATTAATTGTTCAATCAACTTTGATTTACTAATGAATGCTTTAAAAAAAGAAAAAGCATACATGTTGATCGTGTTGCTCAGAATTCTAGCTTGCCCCTGGATTTGTTGTGCTGTTGCTGCAAGAAACACGCTTAACCAAGGTGAAAAGTTCAATTCATCCGATCATCTTGTTTCTGAAAATAGATCTGTATAACCTTATTCATCAAACTGGAGTATGGTCGGACTTGGGATGACAAAGATTTCGGTTTTTATTTGGCTATTTTTTTTGGGCCAAATTTGGCTATTCAATACACGGATTTCATAAACGAATCAATTGACTACTTGGGTCATACTATTTAGTTAGCCAACCGACAAGACCCCATTGCAGACCAATCCGGAACGCTCATCGTTAATGCCACCGGCTTGAAAATCACATGTAAAATTATAATCCATTGTAGGACTTGGCAATTCCTATTGATCTTTGGAATTTGGGTTCAAATTCCGATAATGGAATAAAATTTTTAATTTTTTATTAAAAATAATATAAATAAAGGACTTTTGTTTTTAAATAAAATTGTTTGCATTGCAATATCAAATATATTTCATTGTAGCACTTGGTAATTCCTATGAATATTTGGAATTTGGGTTCAAATCTCGGCAGCGGAATAAAATTTTAATTTTTTTATTAAAAATGAAATAATATAAATAAAGGATTTTTGTTTTCAAATAAAATTGTTTGTATTTTCACATCAAATATAATCCACTGTAGCACTCGGCAGTGGAATAAATGACTTTTTCTTTTAAATAAAATTATTTGCAATTTCACATCAAATATAATCCGCTGTAGCAACTCCTATGGATATTTGGAATCTGGGTTCAAATCTCGGTAGCAGGATAAAATTTTTATTTTTTATCAAAAATAATACTATAAATAAAAGACTTTTGTTTTCAAACAAAACTGTTTTTGTATTTTCACATCAAATATAATTTGTTGTAGCACTTGGCAATTCCTATGGTTATTTGGTTTCCGGATTCAAATCCCGAGGAATAAAATTTTTAATTGTTTTATTAAAAATAATATAAACAAGTGGCAATGGGGCTTACGCGACAATCCTTTAAAATTTGGATCTAGCTTTACACGGAAATAGGCTCTTTGAATCTTGACTTACTAATAAGCATTTTTAACTCTTAATTAAACAAATAGGAGAAAAGACAAAAATAAAGCTTGGGACGACTTTTAGTAAATTTGGTGGTTACACAAATAACATAGAGTATATATAAAGATCTTTTGTTTTTAAATAAAATTGTTTGGACCAATGCGGGGTTAGGATTGGATAAGTAGTAAACATTTTGTTCTAGTTTAAGTATATATTAGGTTCGAGACCTTGCGTACGCAGTCGTTGGTGGACTCACCCACACCCAGCAAAATCAAATGCACGACGTGAGTTGAATTCGGATTAATCAAAACAAAGATTTGGATACTGGATGGGATAAAAAAAATTGTTTGGGTTTTAAAAATGAATTGGGATAAAAGAATAAAATTGTTTGGGTTTTAAAAATGGATTTCGGTCAATGATTATACGTATGTATATATGGTTAATTATTTGATATACTAATAGTGTAAAACTTGGACTCCACAAGCGGGGAGATGAGTTGACATATACTCATTTTCTGATTTAATTTTATTTCCCGAAAAACCCAAAACCTGAATGACCTAGAAACCGAGTGACTTGAGGCCAAAACCCGAACCCGTCATGACCCTAGACTCGGCAGACCCAAGACCCAAATAACCTGAACCTAGATGAGCCGAAACCCGAATATCCCGAGAAAATTACCTGCCTCATTTGATCTGTACCCAGATGACCCAAACCCGAAACCCGTCCAACCCACCCGATTGACTCCTCTAACTTTATAAGTCAAATGAAATAATTGCATGTTGCTCTTCTTTTTATTTTTAAAAACTTTATAAGTTTTTTAATTAAATTAGTAAAATGGTAAAATAAAATAGGTATAAAATATTAGATTTAATAAGATAAAAATAGAGTTTTTAATTGAGTAAAACTATAAAAATAGTAAACTGCTAAAAATAAAATAGTTAATAAGGATATTAGACTTAATTAAATAAAAAATAGAGTTTTTAGTTGAGTAAAACTATAAAACTTTAAACAATGGTATTTAAGAAATATATTCGAAAAATAAGGGTATAATGGGCGATTCAAAAGTTTTACAGGTGAACGTTAATCAAAACAAAGATTTAGATACCGGATGGGATAAAAAAAAATTGTTTGGGTTTTAAAAATGAATTGGGATAAAAGAATAAAATTGTTTGGGTTTTAAAAATGGATTTCGGTCAATGATTATACGTATGTATATATGGTTAATTATTTGATATACTAATAGTGTAAAACTTGGACTCCACAAGCGGGGAGATGAATTGACATATACTCATTTTCTGATTTAATTTTATTTTTAAAATTTAAAATTATCTATACTATATTAAAAAGTATGTTCACCTGTAAAACTTTTGAATCGCCCATTATACTCTTATTTTTCGAATATATTTCTTAAATACCATTGTTTAAACTTTTATAGTTTTACTCAACTAAAAACTCTAATTTTATTTAATTAAATCTAATATCTTTATGATTTTTACCATTTTACTATTTTAATTAAAAAACTTATATATATATTAGAATTTTTAAATATACTTTTACAGTTTTACTCAACTAAAAACTCTATTTTATTTAATTAAATCTAATATCCTTATACCTATTTTATTTTTACCATTTTACTATTTTATTTAAAAAACTTATATATATTAGAATTTTTTAAATATATTTCTTAAATGAAATTTTTTAAATTTTACAATTTTTTTTAGAAATAAAATTTTACAGTTATTCTACTAAAAAATCTATTTTTATTTAATTAAATTCAATAATATTATAAATATTTTATTTTTATCGTTTTAATTTTAAAAAATTTAGAGACTTTTTGTTAAATCTGGACCCATTTCAATTATAATATAAACTAATAAAAGTATTATTATCAAGTTGAAAACTAATCATTAATTATTCATCATTTTTTAAAACTAATTAAGTTAAAAATTTATTTATTTAAAATTTAATTATTGTGATTAACCTTTTTTCTATTTTTGGAGTGTGTATTGGTAGTTTAATGTATTGGAGTGTATAATAAGAATTTAAAGTTTTTAAAAATAAAAAGAAGAGTAACATGTAATTATTTCCTTTGACTTATAAAGTTAGAGGAGTCAATCGGGTGGGTTGGATAAGTTTCGCATCATCTGAATCTAGGTCAAATGAGTCAGGTAATTTTCTCAAGTTTCAGCTGGGTTTGAATAAATGATAATTTAGAATGGTTAAAATTATAACAATGTGGATTTTATTGAATGAAATATAATTTTAGTTTATAATTTTCTCGTGTCATTCGGGTTTTGACTCATCTGGATTCAGATCATTCGGGTATGCTAGGTCTAGGGTCAGGTGGGTTCGGGTTTTGGCCTTAGGTCACTCGGGTTTTGGATTTTTCGGATTTAGGACTCGGATCAATTGGGTCAACCTTGTATTTTTTAATGTTTAATTCTTAAATTTATTATTTACTAAAAACATGATAGGTCACGTGCAACGCACGTGGAAGTGAAGACTAGTTCCCTAAAAGACAACTCCCCCATCGCAGTATATTGTATAATTTTCTTATATATTTATTTTGGTGAATGATTTCACATTATAAGAGAAAAATATCGCCTTGCAGGGACCAACCCATCTAAGAAAAAACGAGCTCCCTCAAATAAAAAAAAATGAGTTAATAATAATCGGCATGTTCTTAGAAGTGGGGTAACCCTTACCCTTGGCAGACTAGTTAATTATTCAATTTCACCATGATTGTTTTTTGATCATTCCTTATTATAATGCGTTTCGTTTTGTTTAATCAACTTTGATTTACTAATAAATGCTTTCGAAAAAGAAAAAGCATGTTGATCAACTTAAAACTCGTGTTGCTCATAATTCTAGCTTGTCTCTGGATTTCTTGCGCTGTTGCTGCAAGAAACACGCTGAATCAAGGTGAAAAGTTCAATTAATCCCAGCGGCTTGTTTCTCAACATGGATCTTATACCTTACTCTTCATCAAACAAGAGTATGGTCAGTTGGCAAAGATTTCGGTTTTTATTTGGCTATTCACTACACTGGATTCTTAAACGGATCATTATCAGGCGGCGACGACTTGAGTCATCCCATCTGGTTAGCCAACCGACAAGACCCCATCTTAGACGAATCGGGAGTTCTCATCATTGATGCCACCGGCTTGAAAATCACACGTCATGGCGGTAATCCTATCCAACTTTTCTCATTTCATTCGACCTATTCTCCAACAAACAACATAAGCCTCGTGTTAGAAGATTCCGGTAATCTTGTTTTGCAACATTACGCCAACTCTAACATCACAACAACACTCTGGCAAAGCTTTGATTATCCCACTGATACATTTCTGCCCGGGATGAATTATTGGCCACTTTCATCTTGGTTGTCTGAATCAGTATTTCCTCGACCGATTCATAACCTCAAGTCGCGCCGGCGCAGAGACGACACGGTTTATAGCACAAACTATAATGTCACTAAGGTTTCTAATGGAGATGATGAACAATATGTCTATACTACTTATAGGTTAGGAGGGATGATGAACTACGATGGGGGTGACAGCACGAAAGGGGGTTGCGAGCGATGGGAAGGGCCAAAGTGTAGGAGCAATGGTGATAAGTACAAAAAGAAAACCGTCACACCATCTCAAAATTCTACAAGTCATTCAACATATAACGAATCTGTTACTATATACGATTGTAAGGACATGTGTTGGAAAGATTGTGAATGTCTTGGAGTTTATGCAGGAGATGACAATAATAAGTATGGACTTGGTTGCCACTTCCTTATAGGGCCGTATGTTGAAGGAGAATTACATGGAGATTCATATCAAATTATAACAGCTCGTCACCATTCAAGTAAGTTAATACTTGATGTACTCCATTCCGTTGTTTTCTCAGTTCTACCTGTGTATTGATCTTGTGTTAAGATGCTGCTGACGAATCAAATTCAATACTACTATTATTAATGTTATTATACTATTTACCTAAATGCAGGGTCAAAAAGTTGCATATGGATTATAATCTCTATTGTATTAGGCGCTTTAATGATCACAATATTGTTGGGTTTCCTTTTTCTTCGGAGAAGAAGACGACGAATAATTAGAATGGAAGGTATAACTAAGATTTCCCAAAATTTTATATTTGAGGAGGCCGTAGCATTAAATGGCCTATTAGCCTTTTTGCTCCATCTTGAACTATGAGTCTAAGGGCACTTTGCTCCTAAACTTTAATTGGGACAATCCCCCCCACTTTCCAAATTCAGGACAATTTGTCCCTTCGTCACAGATAAAATGTCTCAAACTTGAGTACTTTAGGGGGCTAATTGGCTTGAATTTGAAAAATTCAAGGGGCAGCTATGGTGATTTGAAGTTTATGGGGCAAAATGCCCTTGAAACAATAGTTCAAGGGACAAAAAGACTAATAAGCCAACATTAAATAATGTTGTAGTTAATTTTCTGTGTAAACCTGAACTTGGTTTGAGCAGAGAAGTGTCTACTTGAGCTAATGACATCAGATGAAATGGGTGAGATAACGGAGTTTCAAGATGCAAATAATGGTCACAATCTAAACATATACACCGCAACATTACTCAATGCTGCTACGAATTGCTTCTCACCAGAAAATTTGCTTGGAAAAGGTGGATTTGGACCCGTTTTCAAGGTAGTGAGAATCGTTAATTTCCCTTGCTCTGTTTTTCTAACATTAATCCATTTTAGTTGATGTAATTAAGTTGTTTAATCAACATGAACATGATAGGGAACAATGCCTAATGGTCAAGAAGTTGCAATAAAGAGATTATCAAGAGGATCTGGACAAGGCCTAGTGGAATTCAAAAATGAGCTTATCCTTATAGCTAAATTGCAACACACAAATTTGGTCCGCCTCTTAGGCTTCTGCGTTCAAGGGGAAGACAAAATGTTGGTCTATGAATACATGGCTAATAAGAGCTTGGACTTTTCTATATTTGGTTAGCAACGGACACTCTTATTTCTAGTGCTGCATGCCCATTTCTATGTCATATCTTTAATGTCTGTCTTATGTTTTACAGATGAATCAAAAAGAAAGCTATTAGATTGGAGTATGCGGTTTAGAATTATCGAAGGGATAGCGCAAGGATTACTTTACCTTCATAAATACTCAAGACTCAGAATAATTCATAGAGATTTGAAGTTAAGTAACATACTGCTTGATGAGAAGATGAATCCCAAGATATCAGATTTTGGATTGGCCAGGATTTACAAAACAAGTGAAGTTGAACCAAATACTAACAGAATTGTGGGAACATAGTAAGTGATTAGAAATTGTTATCTACCAAATGAATATATTGTGATTGATATCTTCTAACTTTTAATTTGTTGTATATTATATACTAGTTAAAGCACGTGTGCTGCACGTATGTTAATAATTGATAGATCATATATTCCACACATGCGTACTTTTCATCTTCATAAATTTTGATTAATTAATCATCAAAATCTGGTCATTTAGTTTACAGAGATTTGAAATAATTAATCTCATTCAACGAACAAAAAAAACTTAAATTATTATACAATTATGGTTATCTTCAATAATGAAGGAAGGTTATTAATTTTCTTATTTGAATTTACTAAAAAAACTACAGGGCTATTAAGAACGAAAGTTAAACATTAATCAATTAAGAAGTTTATTGATTTTTGATGCAAGAAAAAAAAGAATAAGAATAAGATTATCAATTTCCTCATCAAATGTTCCTTAAAAACTATTTAAGTTATCAAAGGTTTTTGAATGTTATCAATAAGTTCAGTAATTAACCTTATACTGTTAGTAATTTTAGTAGCCTTTTATCAATAATGGAATTTGCCAATATTCTTCTTTAAGATTGTTAAAAAAGTTATAAAGGTTATAAAAATTTTATAGTATAAGGTAATTTAGTAACATAACATCTTTAATAAATTTAGTAGCATTTTATCAATTTAATGAGGAGTATAATTTTCATATCTAAGATTAGTAAAAAAAGGTTGCGAAGATTATGAAAAAAAAAAAAAAAGAAGAAGCTATAGTCCTATCAACAAATTCAGTAACCTTATGTTTTTATTACTTTTGATTAATAATTTTCGTCAATTATGAATGTTATTAATCTTGTAATCTAAAATTACTAAAAAAAATTATAAAAGGTATTAAAATAGCTATAATGCTCTCTACAAACCTAATTGTGCTATTGGATGATTTTGGTAACTTTTTATATATATAAAAAAGGGTTATGAATCTTCTTACTTAAAACTATTTAAGATTATATCAAAATAACTATAATGTTCGCTATCAAATAAGTTTTGAATGCTATTACTATATTCTAACTTGTACAAAAAAAATCCCATTAAAATCACTTAATCCTAATTAATCCATAATGGGGAGGGAATAATAAATACTTTTAAGGTTGTTTCCTTCCTCTTTTAATCTTATTTTCTTTCTCTTCTAAACCCTTTTTTGAAGAACTTCTCACCAATATTCATTGATAAGTAGGAAAATTTATTGGTTTAACAATTGAAACTTATCTAAAATTTCAAACTATGAAACTCTTGAAATGGATGGGAATCAGCTTTTTATTTTTAATTGAATGCAGCAAGTATCGTTTTTGGAATATAGAAAGCTCGATTTTTGTTTCTTATTCTATTTTTGGATTTCATATTCTTTTGCAAAATTAATTCGTTTCACCTCAAATTAAATCTTTCGAAATTTTTTAACATCAATTAAGGCAAAGTTGTAAAGAAACTTACAATATTTTTTCTTGATTTTATGTTACATCTATTGCATTTTATTATTACTTTTATGTTTAATTAGATAACTTTAGTTAGAATTAATCCAGTGTTGTTACATAGATAGTATTATTAATCAAATATCAAGTGACATGTTCTTTATTAGATGCATAAAAAAAAGACGTTTTCGGACCAAGACTTATCGAGTGACATGTTTTTTTATTAGATACCTAAAAAAGACGTTTTAGGACCGAGGCATGATGCTATCAACAAATTTAACAAACTTAATTATATTCTTAATTGATATCTTACATCTTTAGTAAGTAATTAATACCGATTTTCTTACATAAGTAACCCCAAAGAAAACCTTTAGAGGTTATTAAAAAGGCTACGATGCTATCAATAAAAATTAAGTAACCTTAAATCCTTGGTAACTTAAGTAATAAGATAGTTATCAATTCTCTTACCTAAAATTACTAAAAAACTTGTATTGGTTATCCAAATTCCAAAATGGTATTTTACAGTCTACTATATTTAATAACCTTACATTATTAGTAATATTGGTCGCTGATTAATTTTCTTATCTAAGATTACTTAATTTAAAGGTTATAAAAGTTATAAAAACATTATAGTACTATCTAGATTCAAATAATCTTACATCCTTATTAATTTTAGTAACTTTTTATGATCAATAATGAAGGTTACCAATTTAATTACTTAAGTAATCTACTAAAAAGGCTAAAAAAAGTTATTAAAATTGTATTTACCAATCCTTACATTCTTAATATTTTTTTTTTGCCGAAAAACATTATAGTACTATCTAGATTCAAGTCATCTTACATCCTTATTGAAGACCGGATTGGGGTTGGCATCCTGAGGCCGTAGTTACTGCCATCTCTTTTACTTTCTGGTACTTTTGTAGCAAAAAAAGTCATCTTACATCCTTATTAATTTTAGTAACTTTTATGATCAATAATGAAAGTTACCAATTTAATTACTTGAGTAATCTACTAAAAAAGCTATAAAAGTTTCTAAAATTGTATTTATCAATCCTTACATTCTTAATAACATTAGTAAACTTTCATCAATGGTGAAGATTTACCATTTTTTTTGTCAAAAGTTACCGAAAAAACTATAATAATCATAAAAAATGTATTGTACTATCAACTAATTTAATGACCTTACACTATACTTACAGTATTGATTTTCTTATCTAAGATTAATTACTTAAGAGGTTATGGAAAACATTATAGTACTATCTAGATTGAAAGGCATTATACTACTTTCAACTAATTTTTTTAGATAACTTTCAACTAATTTAATAACCTTACATTCTTAGCAATTTTGGTTATCAAATTTCTCATTTATGCTTACTAATTAGAAATCTAAACTATAGTATTATATCCAGAAATGTAGCAACCTTACATGCTTATTTATTTATCAATGGTGAATGTTATTAATTTTTTTAAGTCTAAGATTACTAACAAAGTTGTAGTGAATAAGATACAACACATTACTATTATATATATAGAACTATACCAAAAAAAAATTAGTTGAACATTAGTGGTTGATTTATCAAATTAAATTAGATCAATGTCAAACAAAATTTCAAAATTATAAATTAAAAACATTAAGATCCGATTTATTTATTATTAAGGAAACAATATTTCTTTTTTTTTTGCCAACAAAACAATATTTCTTTTTAGTCAATACGTTTGCACAAATACCTAAGAATTTGAATTAAAAAAAACTACCTAAGAATTTAATTAATGTAAGTGTTTTAGTTATTATAGTATTATTACATTTAATTAATGTAAGTATTTTAGTTATTATTTATATTACATAGGAATTAAAAATTAATTGAAATTTTATCTAAAAAAAAATTTAATTGAAATAAGGGTGCGGTAAAAGAAATTATAAATTTTAATATAATAATATATTTAATTTAATTGATAAATGAAATTACATATTGAACCTTAAAAGTTTAATTTGATAATTACATGTTTACCCTTTGAATGAATACTAAACTTTTAAAATTAAAAAGGTTATTTTAGATATTTCAGGTCAATGGTTTTGAAGTTTAGACTTATATAGTACCAATGCTTATTTTTTTTAATAACATTACTAATCTTTCATCAACGGTGAATATTTGCCATTTTTTTCTCAACAGTTACTGAAAAACCTATAATGATCACAAAAAAGGTATAGTACTATCCACTAATTCAATAACCTTACATCTTTTGTGATTTTGGTTATCATATTTCTTATTAATTTTTTTGTAATTTTGATTATCATATTTCTCCAAAATCTCACAATTCAACCAAACATACCCGGATCTGTAAGTCAAATTTCCATATAAGGTTATAACTTATAACTAAACTTAATCCAACATAAGGAAGTATAACATTAGGTGTACAAAATTGTTTTTTTTTTTGTGATAGAGAACTAATTTATATACTTATATATGCGTATCTTTGGCAAGTTGAAGTAAAATTAAAATTGATATCTCGCTATAACTCTACCAAATTAATGAATGATCAATGTGATTTAAAATAACATAGCAAAAAGGTAATGATCTTATTTAAGGTTACAAAAAAAAAAACTATAATGATCATTAGAAAAGGCATTATACTACTTTCAACTAATTTTTTTTAGTATAACTTTCAACTAATTTAATAACCTTACATTCTTAGCAATTTTGGTTATCAAATTTCTCATTTATGCTTACTAATTAGAAAGCTAAACTATAGTATTATATCAAGAAATGTAGCAACCTTACATGCTTAATAACTTTATGAATGGTGAATGTTATTAATTTCTTAAGTCTAAGATTACTAACAAAGTTGTAGTGAATAAGATACAACACATTATTATTATTATATATAACTATAACAAAAAAAGTAGTTGAACATTAGTGGTTGATTTATTAAATTAAATTAGATCAATGTCAAACAAAATTTCAAAATTATAAAAGATATTAAAGATCCGATTTATTTATCAATGGTGAATGTTATTAATTTTTTAAGTCTAAGATTACTAACAAAGTTGTAGTGAATAAGATACAACACATTACTATTATATATAGAACTATACCAAAAAAAATTAGTTGAACATTAGTGGTTGATTTATCAAATTAAATTAGATCAATGTCAAACAAAATTTCAAAATTATAAATTAAAAACATTAAGATCCGATTTATTTATTATTAAGGAAACAATATTTATTTTTTTTGGCCAACAAAACAATATTTTTTTTTAGTCAATACGTTTGCACAAATACCTAAGAATTTGAATTAAAAAAATACCTAAGAATTTAATTAATGTAAGTGTTTTAGTTATTATAGTATTATTACATTTAATTAATGTAAGTATTTTAGTTATTATTTATATTAACATAGGAATTAAAAATTAATTGAAATTTTATCTCAAAAAAATTAATTGAAATAAGGGTGCGGTAAAAGAAATTATAAATTTTAATATAATAATATATTTAATTTAATTGATAAATGAAATTACATATTGAACCTTAAAAGTTTAATTTGATAATTACATGTTTACCCTTTGAATGAATACTAAACTTTTAAAATTAAAAAGGTTATTTTAGATATTTCAGGTCAATGGTTTTGAAGTTTAGACTTATATAGTATATAGATATGGATGATGCAGTGGGTACATGGCTCCAGAATATGCGATGGGGGGTACATTCTCTGTAAAATCCGATGTTTTCAGTTTCGGAGTTATGATGTTGGAAATTGTCAGTGGCAGAAAGAACACCAGCAATTTTGAGTTTGGCCATCCAATCAGCCTTGTTGGATATGTAAGTTTATCCAAATTTACAAGCAGTCAGATTTAATTATTACATAAAAAACATGTTATTCTAAGATTTGACCATCCAATTAACCTTGTTGGATATGTAAGTTTATACCAAATTTATAAGCAGGTAGATTTATATTACATTAAAAACAAAACAAGCATGTGTTGTTCTAAGATTTGAACTGTAAATTAATGATTCTTCAGGCATGGGAGTTATGGAAACATGGTGCAGCGTTAGAATTGGTGGATCCAACTTTTGGTGATTCGTGCTGTAAAAGCCAGGTTTTAAGATGCATTACTTTGGCTTTGTTATGCGTGGAAGATAGTCCACTTGATAGGCCGACCATGTCGGATGTTATTTTTATGTTAAACGGAGAAATGCAATTACCACTGCCAAAACGCCCAGCATTTTCCACTGCAAGAAATATGGTTGAGACTAATAGCATGGTGGAGAAAGACAAGGAAAATTACACGATAAATGACCTATCCATGTCTGAAATGGATGCAAGATGATTTAAAGCCAAATGCCCATTGGCGAAGTATATGTTTAATATGTTTGTTAAGAATTCTTAGTCATAAAGAAAAGAAGAAACAGAATTATTTCTTGTTTGGGGAGGAATGATGGCTAGCAATCATAGCTCCGGAACAATAGTATGCATCATAAGGCTCTTAATTTTTCCTATTGGTTATTGATAGCAAAACTATTTGCTTCTCTTAAAAAAAAAAAAAGAAAAAGAAAAAGGAATTCCCATATTTTTATATTATCACAATATTTCAACCTAGCCAGTTTGGTGTAAAAACGCTATCAATTTTGCTTAAAATGAAAGTATTTTAATGCCCTAACCAAAGTTGTCATACATTTGAATTTGATTAATCTCCCTATACAACTCTACACCCGCTTGGGGCTTTGATGCTTGATGTGAGGGAGCTAATTCATAGAGATCCGCAATGTTCCGTTTGTTTTTAAATAAAATTGTTTGCATTTCCATATCAAATATATAATCACTTGTAGCCTTTCATAATTCCTATTGATCTTTAGAATCCGAGTTCAAATCTCGGTAGAGGAATAGATTTTTTAACTTTTTTTGTTAAAAATAATATAAATGGCTTACGATTCTTTTATCCCCTCAACTCAACTATTAAAAAAAAGACAATGTGCCCCTTTAAACCTCTTTTTACCCAATTGTCCCCCTGAACTTTTCAATTTGGCCCAATTCCAATCCCTTACCGTTAATTATTCCGTAAAAAGCAAACGGAAATATTGACATGGCATTTCTTTGTCCACATGGTAAATGGTATTGAGCCTAATATAAATAAAGAACTTTTGTTTTTAAATAAAATTGTTTGCAATTTGAAATTGAATATAATCCGTTGTAGCACTTGGCAATTCCTATGGATATATTTGGAATCCGGTTCAAATCCTGGCAGAAAAATGAAATTTTCAATTTTTTTTATCAAAAATAATATAAATAAAGGACTTTTGTTTTAAAATAAAATTGTTTGCAATTTCAAATCAAATATAATCCGCTGTAGCACTTGGTAATTCTTATGGATATTTGGAATCTGGGTTCAAATCCCGACAGCGGAATAAAATTTTTAATTTTCTTTCATCAAAAATAATATAAATAAAGGATTTTTGTTTTTAAATAAAATTGGAGTGTACATTAGATTAGGATGATCCTAAAATGTGGAGCTTTTAGGATTCCATTAAGATGATGCCACATAAGCCTATCTTAATGAGAATCAAATTCTAAATTACATCTTCCCTTACCAAATCAATTCTTTAACTCCTCATTATTCTTTACTAATCTTAATCTTATCTTACACTAAATCAAAACTTCTTTACTTATATATTAATTCACTCATTAATTATATTAATTTACTTTACTTTCCTATTTAAAGTTGATTTTTTTAAAAAAAATAAAAAATAAATTTGTGTATTTCATGATAATGTAAAGCCCTTTTTTATTTATATTATTTTTAAAATTGTATTTCATTTTAATTTTTTTGTTCAATTGATTTTTTTTTAAATTATGTTCAAATTTTTATTGTTGAAAATTCGGAAAAAAAAATTGTGATTTATCAAGTTTGTTTAATATTGAATTTGGTACAGAATAAAAATGAGAAGTAAAAAAAAAGTTAATTTGATGAGAGATGATGCACAATAAAACTTGATTATCATTGATAATTAATGAAAAATGATTTGGTGGCATCAATCTATTGGGATCCTAAAACCCCCTTATTTTAGGATCATCCTAATATAATTTAATCTCATAAAATTGTTTGCAATTTCACATCAAATATAATCTGTTGTAGCACTTGACTATTCCTATGGTATTTGGGATCTAGGTTCAAATCCTGGCACCGGAATAAAATTTTTAATTTTTTTATCAAAAATAATAATCTTACTACTATATAAAATCACGAACTCAAAAATTTTAATTGGGAAATTTCATAAATACCCTTAGTATTATAGTATAATAATTTTTTAATAAGTATTCTTTTTAGTCATTTAACTTTTTTATTTTTTAGATGATTAATTGAATTTTTTATTAATTATGGAAAGATATTGTAAATCCAATATTTAAATTTTTTAAATTATGGAAAGATATTAATAATCCACTATAATTGTAATTAATAATTTACTTCTAATAATTACTTTTAGATTATAATATATTTAATTATAATATTATTATTTATAGTCATGAAACTTTTTATTTTAATCATGTAAAGATATTGTAAATACAAAATATATAATTATAATAATTTACTCCCCATAATTATTTGGAATACTTTTCATTTATAATTCATATTTATTTAATTTAAATAAATTATGGGCATCAAAGAAAAAAATTAGTTTAATACTTTACATGTTTAAAAAAATTGGTCCTATGCCGAGGTTGTCAAGATTAAAGTTTCTTATGCCAAGGAAAAAAAATTGCTGGTTTACTTTCGTTTGGCAAGTTTCCCACGATTATAATTGGGAGTGCTTCAATATTCTTTCCAAAAAAATAAAAAAAATTGGTTTAATACTTTACATCATCTGACCAAATCTCAGCAACATTGGATTTAAGAATTATTTTTACGAGCATTTGAATATTGTTTCGATTTAATTAGAAATTAATTTAGAAAAAAGAAGAAATACGATATTAAAAGCGTAAAAAGCCCTCCAATATTTTTGACGTTGGATTATATATTTTTATGAGTATATTAGCCAAAAATTGAGGAGAAATCTTTTGTGTCAAATTTTGCAAAATTTTAGCCGAAATCGTGTACTAACAAACCATCACAGTTTTTGGCTAACAACGCGTTCCGGGGACCCGACTTAATTTTGCATGATTTTTGGCTCCGAGACTACTTGAAATATCTAAATTCATTTAATCAAATCTCAGTCACATTGGATTTAAGGATTTGTTTTTACGAGCATCTGAATCTTGTTTCGATTTAATTAGAAATTAATTTGGAAAAAATAGGAAAAACGATATTAGAAACTTCAAATGCTCTGCAATCATTTTGGCGTTGAATTATATATTTTTTATGAGTATTTTACCCAAAAATTGAGGAAATATTTTTCGAATCAATTTTTACAAAATTTTAGCCGAAATCGTGTAATAACTATCATAGTTTTTGGCTAAAAAAGCGTTCTTGGGCCCCGGCTCAGTTTTGCATGATTTTTGACACCAAGACTCCTTTAGATATCCATATTAATCTAATCAAATCTCAGCCACATTGGATTTAAGAATTTGTTTTTACAAGTATTTGAATCCAGTTTTGATTTAATTAGAAATTAATTCAAAAAAATATAAAAAATGATATTAAATGCGTGAAAAGTTCTCCAATCTTTTTGGCATTAAATTATATAAATTTTATGAGTATTTTATCCAGAAATAGGGGAAAAATTTTTCGAGTCATTTTTTGAAAAGTTTTTAGCCAAAATCGTGTAGTAACTATCACTGTTTTTGGCTAAAAACGCGTTTCGGGGCCTCGACTCAGTTTTGCATGGTTTTTTGTGTCGACACTCCTTGAAATATCTATATTCATCTAATAAAATCTTAGACACATTGCATTTAAGGATTTCTTTTTACGAGCATCTAAATCTTGTTTCGATTTAATTAGAAATTAATTCAGAAAAAATATGAAAAACGATATTAAAAGCGTGAAAAGCCCTTCAATCTTTTTGGCGTTGAATTATATATTTTTATGATTATTATGACTAAAAATTGAGGAGATATCTTTCGGGTCAATTTTTGCAAAATTTTAGCCGAAATCGTGTAATAATCATCACGATTTTGGCTAAAAACGCGTTCCAGGGCCCGGTTCAATTTTGAATGATTTTTGGCACTGAGACTCCTTGAAATATCTATATTCATCTAACCAAATCCCATCCATTGTTTTTACAAACATTTGAAGCATGTTTCATTTTAATTAGAAATTAATTCAGAAAAAAATTGCGAAAAATGATATTATAAGTGTGAAAAGCCCTTCAATTTTTTTGGCATTGAATTATATATTTTTTATGAGTATTGTGGCTAAAAATTGAGAGAATATTTTTCTGGTCAGTTTTTGTAAAATTTTAGCCGAAATCGTGTACTAACCATTACTGCTTTTTTTTTTGCTAAAAATGCGTTTCGAAGCCCCGACTCAGTTTTGAATGGTTTTTGGTGTCGACACTCTTTGTAATATCTACATTCATCTAATAAAATCTTAGCCACATTGCATTTAAGGATTTGTTTTTACGAGCATCTAAATCTTGTTTCCATTTAATTAGAAATTAATTCAGAAAAATATGAAAAATGATATTAAAAGCGTGAAAAGCCCTTCAATCTTTTTGGCGTTGAATTATATAGTTTTTTATGAGTATTATGACTAAAAATTGAGGAGATATCTTTCGGGTCAATTTTTTTGCAAAATTTTAGCCGAAATCGTGTAATAATCATCACGATTTTCGGCTAAAAATGCGTTCCAGGGCCCGGTTCAATTCTTAATGTTTTTTGGCACTGAGACTCCTTGAAATATCTATATTCATCTAACCAAATCCAAACCATTATTTTTACAAACATTTGAATCATGTTTCGTTTTAATTAGAAATTAATTCGGAAAAAAATAGGAAAAATGATATTAGAAGTGTGAAAACCCCTTCAATTTTTTTTGGCATTGAATTATGTATTTTTTATGAGTATTGTGGCTAAAAATTGAGAGAATATTTTTCTGGTCAGTTTTTGCAAAATTTTAGCCGAAATCGTGTATTAACCATCACTGTTTTTTTTTTGCTAAAAACGCGTTTCGGGGTTCCGGCTCAGTTTTGCATGATTTTTGGCGTCAAAACTTCTCGAAATATCTATATTAAATCTCAGCCACATTGCATTTAAGGATTTGTTTTTACGAGCATATGAATCTTGTTTCGATTTAATTAGAAATTAATTCAGAAAAATATGAAAAACGATATTAAAAGTGAGAAAAGTCCTCCAATCTTTTTGGAGTTGAATTATATATATTTTATGAGTATTTTAGACAAAAATTTAGGAAAAATATTTCTGGTCAATTTTTGCAAAGTATTAGCCGAAATCGTGTATGTTAGTCGAAATCACGGTTTTTGGCAAAAAACGCGTTTCGGGGCCCCGGTACACCGTTGCATGATTTTTTGTGCCGAGACTCCTTGAAATATCTACATTCATCTAACCAAATCTCAGCCACATTGGATTGAAGGATTTGTAAAACAAGTATCTAAATTTTGTTTCGATTTAATTAGAAATTAATTCGGAAAATAATAGGAAAAACGATATTAGAGGCATGAAAAACCCTTCAATCTTTTTGGCGTTGAATTATATAATTTTTAAGAGTATTGTGGATAAAAATTGAGGAAATAACTTTCGAGTCAATTTTTGTAAAATTCTAGCCGAAATCGTGTAATAATCATCACGTTTTTTTGGTTAAAAACGCGTTCCGGGTCCCCGGCTAAGTTTTCCATGATTTTTGGCGCCAAGACTTTTTGAGAAATCCATAATCATTTAATCTAATCTCAGCTACATTGGATTGAAGAATTTGTTTTTACGAGCATCTGAATCTTGTTTCGATTTAACTAGAAATTAATTTAAAAAAATAGGAAAAACGATATTAAAAGCGTGAAAAGTCCTCCAATCTTTGACGTGAAATTATATATATTTTATTAGTAGTTTAGCTAAAAATTGATGGAAAAATCTTTCGGGTCAATTTTTGCAAAATTTTAGCCGAAATCGTGTACAAAACCATCACAGTTTTTGGTTAAAAACGCATTCCGAGCCCGACTCAGTTTTGCATGATTTTTGGTGCCGAGACTCCTTGAATGAAATATCTATATTCATCTAATCAAATCTTAGCCACATTGAATTTAAGGATTTTTTTTACGATTATCTTAATCTTGTTTCGATTTAATTAAAAATTAATTCAAAAAAATATGAAAAACTTTATGAAAAGTGTGAAAAAGGCTTTCAATTTTTTGGGAATTTAATTATATATTTTTTATGAGTATTTTCACTAGAAATCGAGGAAAAATATTTCGAGTCAATTTTTGCAACCATCACGGTTTTCGGCTAAAACCGCGTTCCGGGGCCCGGCTCAGTTTTGCATGATTTTTGGTGCCAAGACTCCTTGAAATATCTATATTCATCTAACCAAATCTCAATCACATTAGATTTAAGGATTTGTTTTTATGAGCATCTGAATCTTGTTTCAATTTAATTAGAAATTAATTTGAAAAAATAGGAAAAATACTATTGGAAGCGTTAAAACCCTTCAATCTTTTTGACGTCGAATTATATATTTTTTATGAGTATTTTAGCCAAAAATTGAGGAAATATTTTTCGGATCAATTTTTGCAAAATTTTAACCGAAATCGTGTACTAAGCAGCACGGTTTTTTGGCTAAAAACGCATTACAGGGCTACGGTTTTGTTTTGCATGATTTTTGACGTCGAGACTCCTTAAAATATCTTTATTCATCTAATCAAATCCCAGTCACATTAGACTTAAGGATTTGTTTTTGTGTGAATCTGAATCTTGTTTCGATTTAATTAGAAATTAATTCAAAATATGAAAAACGATATTAAATGCGTGAAAAGTCCTCAAATCCTTTTAACGCTGAATTGAATTATATATTTTTTATGAGTATTTTCGCTAGAAATCGAGGAAAAATCTTTCGGATCAATTTTTTGTAAAATTTTAGCCGAAATCATGTACTATCACGGTTTTCAGCTAAAATCGCGTTTCGGGGCCCAACTCAGTTTTGCATGATTTTTTGTGCCAATACTCCTTGAAATATCTATATTCATGTAACAATATCTCAGCCACATTAAATTTAAGGATTTGTTTTTTACGAGCATCTGAATCTTGTTTCGATTTCATTAGAAATTAATTTGAAAAAAAAAGAAAAACAATATTAGAAGTGTTAAAAGCCCTTCAATCTTTTTGATGTCGAATTATATATTTTTTATGAGTATTTTAGCCAAAAATTGAGGAAATAACTTTCGGTGCAATTTTTCCAAAATTTTAGCCGAAATCGTGTACTAACCATCATGGTTTTTTTTTTTTACTAAAAACGCGTTCCAGGGCCACGGCTCTGTTTTGTATGATTTTTGGCACCGAGACTCCATAAAATATCTTTATTCATCTAATCAAATCTCAGGTACATTGAATTTAAGGATTTGTTTTTATGCGCATCTGAATCTTGTTTCGATTTAATTAGAAATTAATTCAAAAAAATATGAAAAACGATATTAAAAGCGTGAAAAGTTCTCCAATCCTTTTGGCGTTGAACTATATATATTTTATGAGTATTTTTGCCAAAAAATTGAGGAAAAATCTTTTAGGTCATTTTTACCATCATGGGGTTTTGACTAAAAACGCGTTCCGGGTCCCCGGCTCAGTTTTGCATAATTTTTGGCGCCGAGACTCCTTAAAATACCTATATTATGCATATTCTATTTAATAATTTGTTTTTACGAGTATTTAAATCTTGTTTCGATTTAATTAGAAATTAATTCAAAAAAATATGAAACAAAATTTTAATTAATTTATTCTCAATTATTTGAAAAAATTTAGAGAAAGTAATCTTTTCAATATTAATGTTGACATTATATTACACAATATGTAACTTAAAATATGTATCAATCAAAACTTCAATTCCACGTGTGGAATACGTGGCAAATTACTAGAATAAATAAAGGACTTTTGTACCGAAAAAAAAAAAAAACATTCTTTGGCCGATTCAGTAGCAAACAAAATTATGACTGATCTCGACCATCCAGTAAAGTGTGTTGTTGTTCATATTTAGCTTTGGTCTTCATACTCTCTACCATATAAGTGGTGGTGCAGGGCATTTGGGTGCAAAAACTGTTGCTCGGCTCCTGAGAAAGCTACAATTATTTTAAATATGTTATGATCCGTTTTTGTTTTGTGAATTGAGGAAAAGCTTATAGTTTCTTCTGGTGTTGGAAAAGAACATAGAGTTATGTCAACGTTTGATTCAAATTGTAGAACAAGTAGCTTTTACTAGTTTGAAACAAGTAGCTTTCCCATACTAAGAAAATCCTTAATCGTATACGTGTTATGTTTACTTCTAAGGTGCCACTGTCTATTATTTATAGTCACATTTCAGTTTTATGTTGGCCTATGATGTCAAGTATACATATTTGGTATTAATGAAATTACCCTATTAATCCCAAAACAAACAAAGTCTTGAATACTCTTTTGTACGTTAGTCTCAATAATTCAGATGGAATTATTATATGTTCATTACATTATTAGTTTATATCCCAAATATTTGTACTTTCAAAACTATGTTGTCCGCGTAGTGTAGCGAGCACGGGTAAAAACCTTGTATACTTTTATAGTGTGTGAAAAATGATTTCACACTAGAAGAGAAAAATATTGTCTTGTAGGGACCGACCCATATAAGAGAAAACGAGTCAATAATAATCGTCATGCATTATGCATGTTCTTAGAAGTGGGGTAACCCTTAGTACCCTTAGCTGACTTATTAGTCAATTTCAGCATGATTGTTTTGGGCGAGAGAGTGGATTGTTTTTTGATTCAATCCTTATACCATGTGTTTAGCTTCATTAATTGTTCAATCAACTTTGATTTACTAATGAATGCTTTAAAAAAAGAAAAAGCATACATGTTGATCAGTTTAAAACTCATCGTGTTGCTCAGAAATATTCTAGCTTGCCTCTGGATTTGTTGCGCTGTTGCTGCAAGAAACACGCTTAACCAAGGTGAAAAGTTCAATTCATCCGATCAGCTTGTTTCTGAAAATGGATCTGTTACCTTACACTTCATCAAACAAGAGTATGGTCCTCAGATGCAATGGGATGGCAAAGATTTCGGTTATTATTTGGCTATTCACTACACTGAATTTAACGGATCATCATCAAGCGGCGAGAACTTGAGTCATCCCATCTGGTTAGCCAACCGACAAGACCCCATCGCAGACGAATCCGGAATTCTCATCATCATTGATGCTACCGGCTTGAAAATCACGCGTAATGGAGGTAATCCTATCCAACTATTCTCATTTCATTCGACCAATAATTCTCCAACCAACAACAACAACATCAGCCTCGTGTTACAAGATTCTGGTAATCTTGTTCTGCAACAACATGCCAACAACTCTAACATCACAACAGTACTCTGGCAAAGCTTTGATTATCCCACTGATACATTACTGCCCGGGATGAAGTTGCTTAGCAACTTCTTTTCTTACATGAGATGACACTTGATCACAGGGTGCCACATTGCCCTTCTTCGCAGCCAAATGCTCTTTAAACCGAGTTATTCCGCCTGTAATAACTCGATCACAGAATGTGCATCGAACCCGAGAGCGCTGTCCATCAACAGCTTCCCCCCATTTCCAACCAAAATCATCACTAGGGGGACCTTTGTTGGTAGATCCACGTGACATTTTTACCTTTAGTAATAATAAGTTGAAAATAATTAAAAAAAAGTAGATAGCTAATGACAGGAGAACTTTTGCATGCATGTATAATATAGAGATTATAATCAAGCAAATATGATTATATCACACAAACATCAATTAACTATAATCAAATAATATATGTACGTATATATATATATATATATACTAGTTAAAGCACGTGCGCTGCACGTATGTTAATAATTGATAAATCATATATTCCACACATGCGTACTTTTCATTTTCATAAATTTTGATTAAGTAATCATCAAAATCTGGTCATTTAGTTTACAGAAATTTGAAATAATTAATCTCATTGAACGAACAAAAAAAAACATAAATTATTATACAATTATGGTTATCTTCAATAGGAAGGTTATCTTCAATAGGAAGGTTATCAATTTTCTTATTTGAATTTACTAAAGAAACTACAGGGCTATTAAGAACGAAAGTTTAAACATTAATCAATTAAGAAGGTTATCAATCTTTGATGCAAAAATAATATAAAAAAAAAGAATAAGAATAAGATTATCAATTTCCTCATCAAATGTTCATTAAAAAGCTATTTAAGTTATCAAGGGTTTTTGAATGTTATCAATAAATTCAGTAATTAACCTTATACTGTTAGTAATTTTAGCAGCCTTTTATCAATAATGGCATTT